>CM021107.1:124730686-124975141 GCA_007115665.2 Sequoiadendron giganteum | reverse complement strand
ACTGGTGACATAATTCCTCAAGTATCCTTCTAACCATTTGTTTACAATCTCGGTTTTCCCATCAGTTTGTGGATAGTAACTTGTGCTAGGGGTGAGTTTGGTACCTAGTAGATGGAATAATTCCTTCAAATACATGGAGATATTTGTTAGGGATTAGAAGGAAAATATCTATTAGTTAAATGCAGATTTGAGCAATAAAACAAAGAAATAGAAAACCCAGAAAAATGGATAGCAAAAGAAGAACACCAAGATTTAACATGGTTCACCCAAACCGGGCTACATCCACCAACAAGAGGGTCCAATATATATTAAACTTCTAGTAAATAAATTTTACAAAGCATGCATCAACCATTGCAACCTGCAACAATTATTTTCTCCACGTTTTTCCACTATTGTTTTTAAACAACCTTTGTTGCGTGTACTCATGACACTTCTTGCTTTTTCCCAGCCACAAAACTGTAAAATTTTGCTAGCATTTTTCATGACCTACTACCCTCCAAACTCTAATTTGAGTATTGGAATATGTTCCCATGCATGTCCCATTAATTACAAATCAAGCGTGGCGACTGGTTTTTCTCATGCACCCAATAACACATTTTCTTTTGGGCAATTACAATAACTATTTGAAGTTGTCTTTAAATAAATATTGTAATTGATCATTTCCAAGATTTAATGATTGTTTGTAACAGATATTTTAAATACAAGTGTAGAAAAATATTTATTACATGTAGAAAATTAGTTAATAAGATAAAGTTGAAGATTTTATTTGAGTCTGTTTGGTCTCCATAACACAACAATATTTTCCCATTTCTGGTTCGAAATGGGAAGAGGTTGTAGTAATCCATCCAGGAACTCTTGTTCCCCCTTGTTTTTCTAGCATGTGATGCACTCTTGGATTTGTTAGAGAACATCCTCCTTAAGGCCCTTCCAAGAAAACCTTTCCTTGATCTTCTGGTAAGTTTTGTAGAATTCAGGATGCCCTAATGTTGGTGCATTATGATAAAGCTCCAATATCTTCTCCTTTACCTTGGGTGAAAGCACAAAGTTGAGTCCATTTAAGGTGAAAGTTTCAGACTTAGAAAAAACTTGAAATTGGGAAAACGAAATGGGATCCCATTATTTAGAAAATGGGATCTCGTTTTTTTGAAAATGGGATCCTGTTTTAGAACGAGATCCTGTTTTTAAAACTAGATCCCATTTCATAATTTTTATTTTTTTTATGCTTTTATGAAATGGGATCCCATTTCATAAAATCATAATTTTTTTTTTATGATTTTAAGAAACAGGATCCTGTTTCATTAAAGTATAATTTTTTTTTTTTATGAAATGGGATCCTGTTTTAGAACGAGATCCCGTTTTTGAAAATTTGAATTTTTGGTCGGGTTTTTGCTTTGTTTTTCAATTCGAGAAAAGGCTTGGGGACTCAAACCTAAGCTTTGGACCTAGTTTGACCTGCAACTTGAAGGTCATGTCAACGTCACAAGAAAATAGTGACTTTTGACATATGTTTGAAGACCTTTTTTGTAGATTTTTTTAACGAAATTAAAACCCATTATAGATGAGACCGTGTAGATTCCAAATATGTAATTTTTTTACAATTGGATTATTTTTTCTATTATTCAATTAATTTTTAATGAAACTAGTCCATAAACTTGAAATATCAAGGTTTTTTAGTATTTTAATAACTTTTTATTAAAGTAAATTCTTGAAAAATGAATCGTATGAAAGCATACTTCAGACAATTATTTTAAATTTGAAAAAAAATCAAAAAATTGATAAGTTTAGGTCATCTTATGTGTGACGTACACGATGATTTTTCAAAACAACAAATATGGACAGCAAAAAATTAACAAAAAAATATATTCAATAAAAAATTACCAAAAATATTGAAAGCGTGCTTTAGTGAGTTACACATATTTTCCCAAAAGGATTTAGAAAAATATGATTATTTAGGTCAAAATATGGATGATGTACATGTGCATAATATGGTAAAAAAAGTGACTTTTAAACAATGGTTTTTAGAAATGCCTATTGAAAATCAATTTGTATCATTTAGGTATTAAAATAAATTACATATTTGGAAACTAGACTTTGAGTACTACATTTTATGATGAATGACCTTTTTAAGATTCCATCTCTAAGTGCTTCAAATTTTAAGGTCAAATGTGATAAATTTTGAAAATTGGGGAAACAAAATCCACTTTTTGGCCAAAAAGTGGACTCAACTTCTTGCACACACCCCGTTAGATCCTAGAACCAGGAATACCCTATTTTAAAACAATATTATTCCTTCCTCCACCACATATCAATCATCCTTATCTACACCTTCTCAAACACTGGCAGCAAAAGGATCCTTAACATACTCCTCCATGATGGAATCCTTCCTATTAGTTGATGTGATGGACACATGGCACAATGTGGGTTTCCTAGAGAGTGCATCCATCACATTATTCTTCTTTTCTTTGATATATTCAATATCAAAATCATATGCTTATAGTTTGCTGACCCATTTTTACTACCTATATTTCAAATTTTGTTGGCTTGGGAAGAATTTCAGACTGTTATGGTCTGTCTTGACCACAAATCTTCTGCACACTAGATATTGCTAGAATTTCTCCAAAGCATGCATTATAGCTAGCATCTCCTTATCATATATGGGGTATCCTTTTTGATGGTCTCTCAATTTCCTACTTTTAAATTCTATGGGGTGTCCCCTTTGAGAGAGAACAACTCTAATCGCTTCACTGGAAGCATCACATTCCATAATAAAAATAAGTGAAAAATAAAGAATTGCAAGAACCAAACAAGAACTCATTACCTCTTTCAATTTCTCAAAGGTCCTTTGTGCTTCAGTTGTCCATTCAAAGGATTATGCTTTAGTCAGATTGGTGAGAGTTTCTAAAGACTGAGATAATCCCTTGACAAACCTCCAGTAATAGCTACATAGTCCAAAGAAACTTCTTAGATGATACAAGCTTGTAGGAGGTGGCTAGTCTAGAATAGCTTGGATCTTCTATTGATCAACTTGAACTCCTTTAGCACTTATGACATATCCCAAATACAATATCTATATTGACCCAGACTCATATTTGGACATCTTTGCAAAGAGAGACTGTTGCTCCAAAATTCCTAGGATAATATCCAAATGCTTCAAACGTTCTTCCCATGTTTTTTATAGATCAAAATATCATCAAAGAAAACCAACACAAACTTCCTCAAGTGCTTACTAAAAACATGATTCATGCATGATTGGAAAGTTTTTCCGAGCATTAGTGAGACCAAAGGGCATAACCAAGAACTCAAAATGACCATAGTGATACCAAAAAGTAGTCTTATGTACATCTTCTTCCCTCATGCAGATTTAGTGGTATCCAAACTTCAAATCAGTCTTTGAGAATTATACCACACCACGTAGTTCATCAATCAACTCATCTCTCTGTGGTATTTTTGACATTTCATGCCACCCTTAGATGAACCATAATTGATAACTGATTTGAGAGATCCTAGGTGGGCCATCTTGCATGATTTCTCCATCGCTCTTTCTCATTCTTCTTTTCCTTCCCTTTTTTCTTCTAAGTTTTTCGGGTGTCGGCCTTTGGCCTTACCCTTTACCCCTTACCAATCCCTCTCCTCTTGCATTTTTTCCTTTCTCCTACTAGCCTTCAAGTGTCAAACTTTTCTCTTGCATTTTACCTCTTACCTTTAGAGGTAATAGGTAAGTCTTCCCTCTGATTCCTAAAAAATTGGTTTTTCTAGCTTTCGGTCATCGATTCCTTTAGAATTGCAAAGGGACCATTATTTTGGTCTCTCTAATATTCATTCTCTCCTCGATGAGCTTCTTCAAAATGTCAAGGGGATTTCTTCTTTGGTCTCTCCGATATTATTTTCTCTTCGATGAGCTTCCTTTAGAATGTCGAAGGGACTTCTTCAGTCTCTTTGATATTCCTATGTTTCCTCGATGAGATGTCAACCTTGTTCTTCTGTACCACCCATCATGCATGATTTTCTATGTTGAAGGGACCATTCCTTTGGTCCCACTGATTTTTGCTTGTCTCTTCGATAACTGCTTTTCAAAAAATGACTATCATGTTTTGAGTTTCAGGGGTAAGTATTTCCCCTTACCTCTGAAGGATTCCCTCTTACCCTGATGTCCTTTCTTCTTCGTGCTCTACTCCTCCTTTCTTCTAAGCATGCGATAAACTATAGGCCCAACTCCTGATCTCCGATCGCTCGATCACCGATGTTCGACAAATGAATTTTCAAGGCTCCATACCATTTAATTCAAATTCTTGGAAAGGTTATTTTTTTGGGCTTGACGCCCTGACCTTCCTGTGGATTAGACGTGTTTCTGGGTGATGAAATTAATGCTCAACCACTTTCCAATGTCTAGATCCAATTTTTCGGGTTTCAAGGATGAATTTAATGTATTATTTTGACTTCTCCAAGTGGATTTGTGGCAACCATACTCATTCATTACTGCTACTTCATTATTTTTGACAAATCCATCACCCATATCCCTAATTTCATGGGGGATTTTTGACAAATTTTTAAGAAAATATTTATGGTAGGGTGGATGGCATGCTGGTTTTGTTCTCTCCTGTCTCTCTTGGCGTGATTTTCATGAGAAGATATTTCATAAGTAGATATTTATTTAACTGCTAACTCTAGTTGGGTTAGGGTTTAAGTGTATTCATCTAAGTTATTCTTGATCTATTAAAGCAACACTTGTATATTTTTTAAGGGTTCTTCCTCTAGCTTCTCTAGGGTTTTTCTATTGTAGACACTATAATTTTTGCATTCTACCGTTGTAAGGATTGCTTCTAAGATTTTATGTTAATAAAGTTAAGCTATTATCATTATTATCTCTTGCATGTTTGAGTAAAATCCTTTTACCTTCATGTTTGAGAATGTGTTTAATTTATTTATTGATGTATTAGGTTGTTTAGAAGTAGGAAGAAACACATTTCTATCATGGTGCATTACCTTCCTTTCATTTCATCTTCTCCTTCTATCCATTTTCCTCTATGATTTTTTAGATTAGGGTAGTAATAGATTTCATGTGCTAGGTTAGAACAACACATTTGCACTTACAGTAGAAGAGGAAGTTTTCCTTCTCCAGAGATTTAACCTCATTCACGCAAGGACCCACTCCTTGAGGTTGTTTCCATGGTGTCATTAGAACACTGAACTCTTGTTCAGTAGGGTGCAATTTTATGTGACAATAGTTTCTGGCACGCTCGGTTGGACTACTTCTCTCCATTGAAGAATTTGTTGTATTCTTCAATGCATCTTACCTTCTGAGGTATATCTTCATACACCATGGCGACTCCATTCAAAATTAGCTAGTTCAAGCAGCCTAGATTCATTTCAAACCATTAAGGAAGTGGTGCATTCTTGAACATTTCTGCCTTTGGAGGCATTCTTCAAGCACTTGGCAACTCTACAACTCAATTTGAGTGACTCTTTGGTATGTACCCAAAATATTTGGTTGTGAAATCCTTTGCTCTTATTTGTAATTTTTGAGGTGTTTCCTATGCATAAAAATGTCATATTTTAATGGAAACCACATGTACACTACACCATTTCATGATAATGCTAGCTTTGCACTTCCCAATCAACCATATCAGGCTAGTCATGCCTCCTATTTCATTCCATAAAACCTTGCTATTGTGGGTTCTCAACCTTCTCAAAATGCATACCACCCACCCCACCCTACTCAATCTTCTTGGACGCCTACATATCCCTATCAACAACCCCAAGATACTCACCATTTTCAAAATCAACCTTGTTTCTCTCCTACTCAACCCTAAAATTTTGATAATTTAAGTGCAAGTTAAATCACAAGCATTTTTCTTGATTTCAATAAACAAATCGATGAGCTTTGGAGACAACAAGGGCTTGACCTACAATAGGAGGAGTGGTAAAATCAAGCCTATCAGGGGCAGCAGTGTTGTTTTCCACAACATGATGAGTTTTTCCATCAAGCTCATTATTCACAACAACAAAATATTGAGGCTAAGTGGAGGTATGAGCACTAGTTGGGGGCACAAAGAAGGCAACAAAAATAGGAATATACAACAAATGATGTTGCTGCTAGGGAAGAGAAAATCTGTCTTGCCCTTGCTCTACCACAAATGCCTGAGACTCAGGCAACCCCTTGTGTGCCTAGTTTCAAGCAAGAATCTCCACCATTTCCAAAACATCTTGCTAAGGAGGAGGTAAGAAAGCATAAATTTGTAAGTTTCAGGAGCCCTAACAAGCCTCTTGAAACTTCTATTAGCCCTCCTTTTGTTTCAGAACAAACTATTGTGGAAGAGGTTTGCAAGCACAAAAAATTTAGTTTCAAGAATCCCAATCAACCCCTTGAAATTCCCATTCAACATCTTGTGCCATCAAGAAAATCTCCTATGTTGGAGATCCTAAGTTTTACAACCCTCCATTCCTCACAAGAAACTATCTTTGAGGAGGCTCAAAATTTTACTCCTATTGAGCAACCCCTTCTAGGGCTTCAACAAGAGTTTCAATGCCCTTTTGGCCATTTCACTTCCTCTTTCCTTATTTCACTCTTTAAAGGTGGACCTATGGTATGGGATCCTAATTGGTCAAAAGAACAAAGGAAGGAGCAATTTCGACTAGGAGTGAAGAGGTTGCTATTGTGGAGCCTTCATGTGCTCTTGAAAATGAGTGTCTTGGTCTACTGTAATAAAAAAATTAAGATGAAACAGTGTTGTAGCAACAAGGCATTAAAAAGGTAGAAAAAATGATATAGTAGAGGAATCGGTCCTCTCATTTGATGCCCTTCCTTGTTTTGTTGAATATGGGGAGGATATATCAGTTATACCTACATCAATTAAGCCTCTGATTAGCTTGGTTTGGGCTTGATGGTTGATGATAACTCCATAGTTTTGGAGCAGCAACAACAAATGTGTTTAACCCCTGTTATAGTGGATGAAGATCCACGATCTATTGAGGTCCGCAGTTCTGAGGTGGAGGATCTCTTTTGGGATGATTTAGAAGCTTTTTGCTCAAGCTTGGATGCTGATCTTTCACCCCCAAAAGAGAAGCTTTGTGGGCAGCAATATAAGGTTAAGGATTCATAAGAGGATGTGGCAACCATTACATGCCACGAGTATGATCTTGTTGTAGCTAGTTGCCAAGAAAGAATGAAAACAAAGAGAAAATTTAAAGAATTTAGTTCTTCACTTGAAGTGTCTCAAAAATCTAAGGTTTGTGTTGATGAAGTGTGCATCAATGTAAATGAATTTATAGATATTGAGCAACCACACATTTGTGTGGAGAGTGATGCTCCCGTTTCTCAATTTGTTTGTATGCCTGAGTTTCAAAGTTTCTCTTTGGAGGTGCATGAAGAAGCGATTCCTTGTGTAGATCAAAATTTAGTTTTGGCATATTGTACATCACCATACGGGATGGAAACATTCTCCTTTTTTTTTGGCTCATGCATTGAGGTGGTCGGCAATAGTGATATTGTCTTATCCTTTTATGAGGTGATTTCTCTTCCCTCTACAGAAGGTTTGCTCTTGGGTACTGGCCTATCTTCAAAAAAGTTCACCCCTACTATTGTATGTTTAGCTGAGACACCAATGTTATATGAATCTAACACTTTCATCATATGGTTCCCTTGCAATAGAAAAATTTATAGTGAAGTGATCCTTCAACTTGCAAGCGTTTAGTGCAGTTACATGCATATTGGCAGTAGTTTTCAGTTGTTGCAGCTAGGTGAGGTCTACAACTATGGTTTAAGGGAGATCAACTCCTTCAAAAGGTTCATATTTAATAGAGGAAAGCTTAAATTCTTTGATTTCTATTATTTTGTGTATATATTGTACATATTTTCTTTCCATGAAGTGTGCTTGCACACCCTGCATTCTCCTTAAGGGAATGTATGCTTTTAGCTTTAATTATTTTCTCCAAGTGCAATTGCACATGTTTTGTTTTCCTTTGAGGAGACCCAATTTTTTAAATCTCCTTCATGACTCTGTGTCCAATGGACTGATAAGGCCTTCAGATTCCATGATTAGTAGGCAATCATCCCACAGAATTCACCAAATGTTGACATTTCATTCCCCCCTTAGACAACCCATCATTGATAATTGATATGAGAGATCTTACGCAGGCCATCTTGCATGATTTCTCCTCGAGGTTTCCTAAATTTTGTTGTCCCACATTTTTTAGGTTTTTAGGCTTTTGCTTACTTGCTTACCTTGCATGATTTCTCCATCACTCTTTCTCCTTCTTCTCTTCCTTCCCTTTTTTCTTCTAAGTGTTTCAGATGTCGACCTTCGGCCTTCGGCGTTTACCCCTTACCAATCCCTCTCCTCTTCCAGTTTTTCCTTTCTCCTACTAGTCTTTGGGTGTCGGCCTTTTCTCTTGCATCTTACCTCTTCTCTTCGGAGGTAAGAGTTAAGTGTTCCCTCCGATTTTTGAAAATTTGGCTTTTTTGGCTTTCAGTCATTGATTCCTTCAGAATGTTGAAGGGACCATTATTTTGGTCTCTCCAATATTCATTCTCTCCTCAACGAGCTTCTTCAAAGTGTCAAAGGGACTTCATCTTTGATCTCTCTAATATTCTTTTGTCTCTTTGATGAGGTTCCTTTGGAATGTCAAAGGGACTTCTTCTTTGGTCTCTTCAATATTCCTATGTCTCCTTAATGAGATGTCAACCTTGTTCTTCTGCACCACCTATTGTTTAGACTTTGCTATGTTGAAGGGACCATTCCTTTGGTCCCACCGATTTTCTCTTGTCTCTTTGATAACTTATTTTCAAATAATGACTAAGTGTCATGTTTTGAGTTTCAGGGGTAAGTCTTTCCCCTTACCTTTGATTTTCAGAGGTAAGGATTCCCTCTTACCTCGATGTCCTTTCTTCTTTGCGCTATGCTCCTTCTTTCTTCTAACTGTGCACCAAGTTGTAGGACCAACTCCCAACCTATGACCAGTTGATCATCAATGTCTGAAAAATGCATTTTTCAGGGCTCCAGACCATTTAATTCAAATGCTTGCAAAGGTGTTTTTTTGGTCCCAACGCCTTGACCTTCCTACGGATTATATGTGTTTCTGGGTGACAACATTAATTCTCAACCAATTTCTAGTATGTGGATCTGATTTTTAAGGTTTCAAGGATGAATTTAATGTATTCTTTTAACTTCTCCAAGTGGATTTGTGGCAGCCATACTCATTCATTGCTGCTACTTGATTATTTCTAAAAAATCCCTTACCCATATCCCTAATTTTGTGGGGGATTTTGGATGAATTTTCAAGCAAATATTTATGGTAGGGTGGATGGCGTGTTGGTTTTGTTCTCTCCTAGCTCTCTTGGCATGGTTTTCATGAGAAGATCTTTCTTTAACTACTAACTCTATCTGGGTTAGGATTTGAGTGTATTCATCTAAGTTATACTTGATCTATAAAAGAAACACTTGTATATTTTTTAAGGGTTGTTCCTCTAGCTTCTCTAGGGTTTTTTGATTGCAGACACTGTAATTTTTGCATTCTGCCATTGTAAGGATTGCTTCTAAGCTTTTATGTTAATAAACTTTAGCTATTATCATTGTTATCTCTTACATGTTTGAGTAAAATCTTTTTACCTTCATGTCTAAGTATGTGTTTAGCTAATTTATTGATGTATTAGGCTATTTAGAAGTAAGAAGAAATATGTTTCTATTTTTGTGCATCACCTTCCTTTCATTTCATGTTCTCCTTCTATCCATTTTCCTTTGTGATTTGTTAGATTAGGGTAGTAATAAAGTTCATGTGCTGGGTTAGACCAAGACATTTTCACTTAGATTAGAAGAGGAAGTCGACCTTCTCTGGAGACTCAACCTCATTCGCACAAGGTCCCACACCTTGAGGTTGTTCCATTATGTCATTAGAACATTGGACTCTTGTTCAGTAGGGTGAAGTTTTATGTGACAACAGGTATGGGGTACAAGTTCTTAATGGTCTTCTTGTTCAATTCTTAGTAGTCTATGCACATCCACAAACTGTCATCTTTCTTCTTTACCAACACAACAAAAGATGCAAACGTGCTAGAGCTTGGTCTAATGTAGCCCATATCCAAAATATCCTTTATTACTTTCTCTACGTCCTTATACATTTGGGGATGGAGATAAGGAGTGGTCATAATCGACTTTGATCTTGGTTCAAGCTCTATAATATGATGGAAACCTCTATCTAGTGGAAGTTAGGGAGGCATGTCACTAAAAACCAAACTATGATTATCCAACATCTACTATATATCACTGTGAACTCGACCATTCTTACCTTCGGAAGAGTCCTTTAAAATCACCAAACTAGAAAACTAGGCAACTAGGTTCTTCTAGAAGATCCTTTCCATCCTCCTAGCTGATCTAATACTTCTAGACCTCCATTAGCCATTCCCTTTAGAACCACATCCTTCCCATTAGCTCTGAAATTTCAAGCTCCATTGTTTGGTAGTTTGTGATGTACTCACCCAATGAATGTAACCATTGTACACCCAAAATCGCATCAATTTCACCCAAACCAATAACATAGAAATCATTGAAAACCTTATGATCTCCAAATATTATGTCCAACTTCCAGGCTTTCTCCTTGTAGGGTAAGTTATACCCATTCGCCACGGTGATAGTGAAACCTTCAAAATTCTTCACATCTAGCCTTCTTCTCATCACAAGTCCTTCATCAATGAAGTTGTGAGTAACTCCTCCATCAATCAGGATAGTCACTCTTTTTCCAGTAAGGACTCCCTAGACCTTGAAATAATGGTGTCTATGTGCATTGGATAGAGAGGATAGAATACCACCATTTTCCTTCTCTATATCTTCCTCCTCTAGAGGGATGTCTTTCAAATCATGAAAATATTCGGACCCATCTAATTCTAATTCTTTTTCAGACATTGTTGAGAATGCGTGTCTCAAATTCATTGTTAAAACCCTAGCTCAGTTGCCATCAAACTCAGACTTCCAAGGTTTTGCATTTGGCCTTTACCATAGTACTGCATGATGTAACTAAGAGGGGTGTGGGATGATGGTGTTACTTGCCATTCTGTGGTGGTCTTCATCAGCCCGTGCAAGTGTGCGGGTCCATACTGCCACCCTGTAGCAGTCTATAAAATGGTTGGTGGGTATGCAAGACATCCCACCACCCCACGACGGTCTGAGAGATGGCTTGTGGTGGTGTAGTATAGATCCCATTGTCTCACGATGGTTAGTGGAGATGATTGTGGTGGAGCGATATGTTCAGAGTTTGTATTGGCGATAAAGAAAACATCGACGAGACATGTCAATGTCCAAGAGAGTCTCTTGGTAGCCTCTTCAACATTCCAGTGAATGATAGGAAGGAAGTTATACGGAAACAATGCAGTATCAATGGGAAGTTGAGCCTCGTCTCTTTGATATCCCGATGTAAGGCTAGGTCTCTTTATCAGATGGAATGTTGGACTTCGTTGGGACGTAGATGGTGTTCTCTTCCAAATTATGATAAGATGGAACCAAACTATGTGGAGGATAATGTCAATTATATGATGGTGACATACATGACATGTAGCCAGTGGGGACCACCCGGTCGAGGTTGCAGGATTCATTGGTGAGATCTCCTTGTGTCAGTGGGAGGTGCTACATGATCCCTTCGACATCCCGAATAGGGTGGAATGAATATGCATATCAGGGTGACAATGAGGATTCAGAGAGACATGGTTTCTTGTCTCTTCGACATTCCGATAATTGTATTAAATGTCGATAACTGTTCGCTTTAGTATGAAATCTGAAACGAAAATGCTTGAGAAGTCTGTAATGTAATGCCATAGTGCATTGTAACAGTGTGAGGATGATTTGAGATGATTGAAGTATTGATTAGAGTGAATGTAATGTAATGCTGTCGAATTTATTCTGAGAATTAACACCTGAAAGAGCACAGCTCTGTAACTTGTATGTAATATTCATTTTATTGTAATACAAGTGATCTCTGCTTTGGTGTGTGGGTTTTTTTCTGAGAGGGTTTTCCCACGTAAAATTTGGTATTCGTTCTTTGTTGTCTATTCTATTATTTATGTATGTGCATCTTTATGTTCTATAATTGAAAGTTTTGAAAAAAATTGTATCTCTCTCTTGAAGATTAGCATTAGGAAGGCATATTCCACACTCTACTTTCCTTTTAGTTGGTATCAGAGCTTGGCCAACTTTGTTGTCCTTGTGGGTAAGACAAGTTTTTTGTGTTGATCTTGTTCAATGGGAGTTTTGTAGAGAAATATAGTTTGTAATCTTATTTCAAATTTAAGATTGTGAGCACATTTGGAAGAATAGAGATTGAGAAATTCAACAGTGGCAATTTTGAGTTGTGGAAACTCAAAATGGAAGATTTTTTCATAGATCAAGAGTTATGGAAGGGTGATCCCACAATACTGGTTTACAATTTTTGGCTAAACTAGACAATGAACTAATTTTTTCTAACTAAATCTTCACTTTCGGGCACCTATAGCGGCTAAATCATGAGGAATTTGAAGATGATGCAAACTAGTGATTTGTGACATTTTATCTGTAGATTCTAAATATATTTTTTTCAAAATTTTTTGGAATTAGATTGCACTTCTTTTTCCATCTCCTTTGAAAACTAGGTTTTTTCAGTAAACACCATTTTAAGGAGTGATGCTCATCGTATACAACATAAATTTTTTTCCATGAAGGATAATTTTTTTTTTTTGAATTTAGATTTATAACTACAATATCTAGTGCTTCCAATTGGTTTCATAGTGTTTTATTGAATATTTTTTCCTTAATCAAGTTTTGAAGTTGAACCATTTGTAATTCAGACATAGACAGACTGTATACAACATAAAAAAATTTCTATGTATCGAAATTATTATTATTTTGTTGGATCAAGGACTTCAATATCTAGTGCACTGACATTTTTTTTTTTTGATAATCTGCTATTTTTCCACATGTGCAGAACAAAGAGCTTGATTTTCGGTGAAGAACCTATGTTTAATCAAACTAAAAAAAAAAATACATAATAAAACCAAAACATATTAAAATTATATTCATTGGATAGCTCGTTCAGAGAACTACCATCATCCAGTTGGGTCTATGAATTCTCCTCCATTTTCATCCTCAAATTGAGCTTCGAAGGGAAAAATTTGGAGTTTTTTTGTGCCAGAGAGGGAGAAGGGGGAAAATGGGGGTTTGAGCGAACCCCCCTTAGAGGTTTTCTCAATCTAGGGTTCAAGCGAACCCCCTTTCCACAACCCTTTCCTTTCCTTTTTTTTTCGAGAAATGTGCGACCCAACATTTATTGGGTTTGCTTGAACTAGATGTTCGTTTGAACCCCCAAAAAACAATTTTTTTTGCATGGGGGCATTTTTTGCAACGTTTCCTTCCTCACTGGAATTATAAACCAGTTTTGTGGGTTTACCTGGAATGTAGTGTCCTCTATCAAACCATCAACAACCTCGCAAGATGAATGAGATGCAATGAATTGTAAAGCCAAGGGTCTGATTAGATTGTACTTGGTTGATTTAGTTCTCTTGAACGTCCATGAAGAGAAGACATCCAAATTTTTTGTGGAAGAATCTTGGTGACATTTATCAAGGGAAATATTTGGTAAATAAGTTAT
Organism: Sequoiadendron giganteum; assembly: GCA_007115665.2. NCBI lineage: Eukaryota > Viridiplantae > Streptophyta > Pinopsida > Cupressales > Cupressaceae > Sequoiadendron > Sequoiadendron giganteum. Next base: position 124,961,536 of record CM021107.1, on the reverse strand, counting down.
TTATGAGGAAGAAGTTGTATTCTTTGAAGATGGAGGAAGGAGCATCTATTGCAGATCATTTGAATGCGTTCAACCTGATTGTTGATCAGTTGGGGTTTGTTGGTGTGAAAATAGATGAAGAGGATCATTGCATTCTCCTATTATGTTCTTTGCCTGACACATGGGATCACCTGGTAATGGTTATCGGGAGTACAACAACCACTTTCAAGATGGAAGATGTGGTTGCTTGACTACTATCAGAGGAAATGTGAAGGAATTCTTATGAGATGGATAAGGAGGCCCTTGTTGTTCGAGGTAGATCAAAGGAGAAAGGTAAGAAGAAAGACAAGAAGTCTAAATCCAATTCAGATGGGAGATCAAACTCTCTTTGTAAAAAGTCCAAGGTGAAATGTTAGAATTGTGGGAAGACTGGACAAATCCAAAAAGATTGTAAAGAGAAGAAGAAGAAAAAGAAAAATAATTCTTTTAAAAATGAATCTTCTCAGAGCGATGCAAATTCCTTCATAACAGCCTTAGTGATCTAGGCATCAAAAGATGTTTGGCTAATTGATTGGTGCATCCTTTCACATGAACTCTCATAGAGGTTGGCTCTCAAAGTATGAAAAGTATGCTAGTGGGAGGGTGTATCTGGGTGATGATTCTCACCTAGAGATTGTAGGTCATGGAAGAGTCAGAATTTAGTTTCCTGATGGAAGAGTGAAGGGAATCGGTGATGTGATGCATATACCAGGTCTGGCTCAAAATTTACTTTTTGTAAGTAAGCTTAATGATGCGGGTGTGCAAGTATCTTTCTTGAATGGAGTTAGTAGAATGACTAGAGGCTCCATGGTGCTAGCTAAGGGTGCATGAATTGGCACTCTGTGTAAGCTAGATGCATGTGTAGTACAGTGGAATAGTTCTTCTACAAAGTCAAGTAAATATAATCATGTAGAGAAAGATGGTGTTGTTCCTGAGGGCACAAACTCTTTGGAGATGAAGCTCCCAATAGAGAAAACAATGTTGTGGCATCAAAGGCTCATCAACATTCGTGAAAAAGGATTAAAAGCCTTGAAAAATAAAATCCTGGTTGAAGGGCTTGATGATTGTAATCTGGAGTTTGATTTTTGCAAACATTGCATATATGGAAAGAAACACCATGTTTCATTTTATTCTAATCCTCATAAATCTTCTAGTATTCTAGATTATATTCATGCTGATGTGTTTGGTTGAGTTAATGTTCCTTCATTATCGAAATCTATGTATTTTGTATCATTCATAGATGATTATTCAAGAAGGACATTTGTTTATTTTCTCAAAAGTAAAACTGAAGTTTTCATTCAGTTTAAGGAATTTAAAACCTTGGTTGAAAATAAAACTGGAATGGTGGTGAGTTTTGCTCAGCATATTTCAATAAGTTTTACAAGGACCATGAAATTAAAGGCATGAAACAACTCACACAAGTTGTAAAAAGGATGAATAGAACACTGTTGGAAAGGGTGAGAAGTATGCTAAGTAGTGCTGGTCTAGAACACAAGTTCTAGGCTGAGGCTGTAACTACATGTTATTTGATTAATAGATCTCCCACTTCAGTGCTCATGGACAAGACACCTATGGAAGCATGGTCTGGTAAGAAGCCCCCATTAAGACATATTAGAGTATTTGGATGTGAGGCATATACATATGTGCCTAGTAAGAAAAGATCCAAATCGGAGAACAAGGCAGTGAAGTGTATCTTCATTGGTTACATAATCAGTGTGAAAGGGTACAAGCTTTGGAAACCTAGTTAGAAAGAAGGTGTTGTATAGAAGGAGTGTGATCTTATGTGAGCTGAAACCTTCTACATTTGATCTACAGCCAAAGGTGAAAGAAGCAAAGAAGGAGGTAGTTGAATTTCCTCTTACTCTAGATAAGGATGAACTACGTACTCCTATTGGACCTATTAGTGAGGAGAGCTCAAGAAGCTCTAAAAGTTATGAACAAGAAGAATAACCTCAACCTAAACTTGTGAGGAGGTCTACACATGTGAAGTGACAACCTAAAAGGTTTGGATATTCTATGTTAGATTCTAGTTGTGCCTATGCTTTGATTGCTAACATTGATGAGCCTAGGACTATTAGAGATGCTATGGTTATGTCTGATGCAGATTCCTAGTTGGGATCCATGAACGAATAAATGAAATCATTGAAGAAGAATGAAACGTGGGATATGGTACCTTTTCCTGAAGGACGAAAGCCTGTTGGATGTAAATGGGTGTTCAAGAATAAGATTGGTCTGGATGGCAATGTTGAGAAGAATAAAGCAAGGTTGGTCACAAAAGGATATTTCCAGGTGGAGGGGATTGATTATGGAGTAATATTTTCTCATGTAGCCAAGTTGACATCCATCTAATTTTTGTTGTCACTTGTAGTTGCATATGACCTAGAAATCGAGCAGATGGATGTGAAGACAACATTTATTCATCATGATTTGAAGGAAGATATTTACATGTCCCAACCAGAGAACTTCATTGAAAAAGGTAAGGAAAACCTAGTTTTCAAATTAAAGAAATATTTGTATGGTTTGAAGCAGTCGCCTAGAATGTGGTACCAAAAATTTGATACCTATGTGTTGTCTGGGGTTTGTGAGATCAAATTATAATCATTATGTGTACTTTAAATATGAAAAATGGTCATCTTCTTATTATTTCCATGTATGTGGATAACATGTTCACTGGGAATAGTAAGGGTATGATTTATGAATTAAAATCTCAATTGCCAGCACAGTTTGAAATGATAGATCTATGTTCAACTAGGTATATTTTGGGGATGGAAATTAGAAGGGATAGGGGAAATAGAAAACTTTGGCTCAACTAGAGAAAGTATATAGATTCTATCCTTGAGAGGTTTAATATGGTGGATTGCAAGCAGTTAGTTGTTCTATTGTTGCAGGGAATGAAACTTTTTGTTGAAGTTTGTCCAAAATCTCCTACTGAAGTGGAGGACATGACCAAGGTACCTTATGCAATTGCAATTGGTAGTTTAATGTATGCAATGTTTTATACTAGGCCATACATTTCCCAAGTAGTGGGAATGCTTAGTCGGTTTATGGCTAATCTAGGAAGCAGGCATTGGGATGTTGTGAAGAGAGTTTTCAAATATTTGAAGGGTACTCCTAAGTACACCTTATGTTATCATGGTTACTCTACTAGATCTTAGATTTTAGTTAGAATTCATGGATATGTGGATTCTGATTGGGCAGGGGACATTAAAAATAGAAGATCCACTAGTGGATATATATTCATGTTGTTTGGTGGTGCAGTTAGCTAGATGAGCAAGTGATAGGTTGGAGTCACTTTATCCACTATTGAGGCTGAGTACATGGCAACAAATCACTCCTGCAAGGAAGCAATTTTTCTTAGAATATTGTGTTTTGATGTTGGTTTTGATGCAAGGTAGATTTTTATTTGATGTGACAATCAAAGTGCCATTTATTTGGCAAATAATCCAACTTTCCATGCTAGGACGAAACATATTGACATGCAGTACCACTTTGTTCATGATATGGTGGAGAATGGAAAGGTTAGTCTGGAAAAAGTTGATACTCTAAAAAATGTTGCTGGTGCATTGACGAAGCCTATGAGCATAGATAAGTTCAAATGGTGCACCAGTTCAATGGGCCTTAGGGCCTAGAATATTTAGTGACTTCAAGTGTTGGAAGGGCTTTAGTGAGTTCTTCATCAAATGGGAGAATGTTGAGAATATGTGTCTCGAACTCACTGTGAAAACCTTAGCTTAGTTGCCATCAAACTCAAAATTCCAATGTTTTGCATTTGGCCTTTACTGCAGTATCACAGGGTGTAGCTAAGAGGGGTGTGGGATGGTGGTGTTATCCGCCATCCTGCGATGATCTTCGTTAGCCTGTGTAGGTGTGTGGGGCCATACTGCCACCCTGCAATGGTCCATAAAATGGCTACAGGGTGTGCAGGCCATCTCGCCACCCACAATGATTTGAGATATGGCTTTTGGTGGTGCGGTATAGATCCTATCATCCCATGATGGTTAATGGAGTTGACTACAATGGAGTGGTATGTTCGGAGTTTGAATTGGCGGTAAAGCAAACATCAACAAGATAGGTCAATGTTGGAGAGAGCCTCTTGACAGTCTCTTCAACATTCTGGTGAACAACAGGAAGGAAGTTTCATGGAGATAATGCATCATCGGTGGGACCCTAAGGCTCATGTCTTCAATATCTTAATGTAAGGCTAGGTCTCTTCATCTAAGGAAATGTTGGATTTCATCGAGATGTAAATGGTGGTCTCTTCAAAATGTCGATAAGATGGAACCAAACTACATGGAGGATAATGTCAACTGTATGATGGCAACATAGATGACATGTAGGCGTTGGGGACCACTTGGTCAAGGTTGTAGGATTCATCGGTGAGATCTCCTTGTTTTAGTGGGAGGTGTTACTTGATGCCTTCGATGTCTCGAATAGGGTGGAACAAATATGCATATCGGGATGACAATGAGGATTCAGAGAGACATGGTTTATTGTCTCTTCAAAATTTTGATAACTATATTGAATGCCAATAACTATTTGGTTCGTATGGAAGTTGAAACAACAATGCTTGAGAAGTATGTAATGTAATGCCATAGTGCATTGTAATAGTATGAGGATGATCTGAGATGGTCGAAGTATTGATCAAAGTGAATGTAATGCAATGTTGTCGAATTTATTTTGAGAATTAACACCTAAAAGAGAACAACTCTATAACTTATATGTAATATTTGTTTTACTGTAATACAAGCGATCTCTGCTTTGGTGTGTGGGTTTTTTCTCGAGAGGGTTTTCTCATGTAAAATCTGGTATTCATTCTTTGTTTTCTATTTTGTTATTTATGTATGTGCATATTTATGTTCTGTGATTGAAAGTTTTGAAAACTTTTTTGTATCTCTCTCCTGAAGATTAGCATTAGGAAGGCGTATTCCACACTTTCCTTTCCTTTCAAAGATAACTTCTATATAGTGGAATTTCCCTTTTCCAACACATTTGTATCTCGAAACCCATGGTTCTCTACAAGAGAAAAAAGTTTCTTCCTTCTGAGATCATTCTTGGTCTCATCATCACCCTTTTTAGGTGCAGCAGGGGGAGTCAATTTTTGAGCAGTCCAAGGATTATTTTGGGATTCCCCTTTTGATTATTCCATGTTGAAGGTTTTGATTTCTCTTGAGGAACAAAATTCTCCAGATCAAAGGATTTCTGGATAGTCCCTTGAAGTGTTGATGGGTGAAATTCTTTCACCAAGCCCTTGAGTTGCTCCACCAAGCCTTCAATGAATAGGACTATGAGTCTTTTCTCTGAAATGTCAATTACCATGATTGATAGGTTCTTGAAATCTGCAACATATTCTTCCACACTTCTTTTTTGCTTGAGGTGTGCCAATTCTCTAAAAATTTCTTTCAGATCTCTTCTATCAAACCTCTCAACTAGTCTATTGTAGAATTCTCATAAGATTTGATCAATTTGTGGCCTTGAGTGACCAAACCATGATACCACCAATCATAAGAAATTCCTTCCAAATAAAGGGTGACAAATTTTATGATATCTTCCTCAGATATTGGCTTGAGTTCCAAATATGTATCAAGTTTTTGTAACCATGCCCTGGTCATTCTTTTCTTAGATCCATCAAAAGGGGAAATAGATAGTTTTCCCAATGAGTGCTCCAGTTATTTTGGCTTGAGGGGTGAATAGTAAGTTCCTCTTTTATTCTTATTTATCACCATGAAATCTTTCAAAGACAAGATATCTTTGATTGGAGGGCCCAAAGCTCTATATTCTTCATAAGTTCTTGAGATGTCATCTTGGAGGGTAGTTTCTTCTTGGAACTTCTTGCACTCTTTGAATGAACTTGGGCTTAAGGGGCCCATTACTAAAGTCCATTCCAAAACTTTGTGTAGTAATCACCTTCTCCTTCCTCTTTGCACCACTAAATTCACTTAAGGTACCAGCTCCATTAATGCTATAATTCCCCTTCCTTGCATTAGTCTTTATCCACTGAAACATTTGGCCAAACATGTCAACAAGATGCTTTTTCCATTGTATCATTTCCTCAAACTTTACTTTTTCTTCATCATCCCCCATCACTCTTCTTGCCCCACTTTCTTTAGTTCTCTCCTCCAAAATCTTATCTCCCTTTTGTTGATGGTGTTTTTATGCACTTCTCAACACAGGTAATGCATAGGTGCATCACCTCTCTTGAAAGACAATCTTCCACAATCAAATTGCAGAACACTATCCCAAGGTCTCTCGGATGTCAAGTCTTGATAGTGCTTGGAATATATCAATTGATTTATGTGATTTGCTGGAATCACAAGGCGGACTTACGGATGAGTCACAAAGTGGGAAAGTTGGATCAAAAAATGGAGTTTTTAAGATGGGAGAGTTGTTGTGCATTTGTTGCAGGTTCAAACAACAGTCTTGAACTCCATTTTATCATTGGATTTAGCTTTATAACATGCAATGAACCTTGCCTAAGGTTACTTATTAAAAAAAAGGAAAAAGGGCAGGGAAGAGAAAAGGTTCCTGGATCTGAAACTACGAATGAATAGTGATCATGGAGGCTGCTATAGTAGACAAACTCCCTAAACTAGGTTTTTCTTGGCCAAGAGGAACCTACAGTTACACAAAACCAGTGCAATCTTCTAAGGACTACAAATTTTCTATTTGCATACACACATCATGAACATGCAAGTGAACTAGGTTGCAGCAATCAAATAAAGAAGCCTAGGCTAACTTTGCACAACAACTTGTCATCAACAAGTGACAAAAGTATGGGCTGAAAATTCATCAAATACGGAAACAAAAATCACCATTACCACTTCTATTCAAGAAACTACAACTAAAACTAACTTGGAAGGTAGAACCATGCACACATAATCAGCAAACTCAAAAGTAACACCCATAGATCATGCAATGCTGCTTTCTATTGTTGCAGAATGTTTTTACAACAACTCTCCAACCCTTACAAATAAGGGGAAGACCCCTATTTATAGTTTTCCAAATCCTGAATGAATGGCTAGGATTGAATTACATTGTGTGGTCCAGATTCAATTACATGAGGCTTCACCTACCCCACAATATTTAACAATTTAAAATACATCTTTTGTCTTTTTTCCTATTTTGTCTTGTAGTGGCCAATCACTATAACAATTTTGTCTTCTAGTTGATTTGCCCTTTATTGTAGCTGAAACAGCCTGAAAGCTGCCTCCTCCCGATGGACTTGCAACATTCTTCATTGGATAAAATGGGTCAGTCGATGATTGGCATCAATGGATTGGTTGCTCCTGATTCAGGAAAACAACCCCAAAAGATCATCATCATCTGGTGAAAAGTAGGACAGTCCCCCTTGCATTTTGTCATTAAATTCCTTGGCATAGGCCTTCTTCTGATGCCTGCTCTATTGATGTGGACCACGAGGAGAGGTGGGAATAAAATGAATGGTGATAGGAGCCACATGCTTTTCCTTGTTTAGCTTTCTCAATGGGCCTCTCGACGGACCCGCGGTAGGCTTCTTGAAACCAGAATCGAGAGGCCAAAATGCTGTTCTGGAAATGTTGTTTTGAAAACGACGAACAAAGCATGGAATTCTGGATGGTATTTCTTGACCACAAATTTGGAATTTGAAAGGTCTGGGGAGGATAAGATCCAATTTTGGCATCTGGGTCGAAGTCCATTTTCAAATCGGAGGAGCGCTTAGACGTTCCAGAGACAAGAGGCCGGAATGCCATTCTGGAAATGTTGTTTTAAAATTGGTGAACACAGCATGGAACTCTGGATGGTATCTCCCAGATGCAAATTTAGAATTTGAAAGGTCTAGGGAGGATAAGATTCAATTTTAGCATTTGGGTCGAAGTCCATTTTCAAATCGGAGGAGCGCTTGGACGTTCTAGAAACGTGAGGTTGAAATGCCGTTCTAGAAATCTTGTTTTGAAAATGGTGAACAGAGCATGGAACTCCAAATGGTATCTCTCAGCTGAAAATTTGGAATTTGAAAGGTCCAGGGAGGATAAGATCCAATTCTACCATCTGGGTCAAAGTCCGTTTTCAAATCGGAGGAGTGCTTAGACATTCCAGAAACGTGAGGCCGGAATGCCATTTTGGAAATGCTGTTTTGAAAACGGCGAATAGAGCATAGAACTCCAAATGGTATCTCCTAGCTGCAAATTTGTAATTTGAAAGATCTAGAGAGGATAAGATCCATTTTTACCATCTGGATCAAAGTCCGTTTTCAAATCGGAGGAGCGCTTGGACATTCGGGAGACAAGAGGCCGGAATGTCGTTCTAGAAATGTTGTTTTGAAAACGGTGAACAAAGCATGGAACTCTAGATGGTATCTCCCAGCTACGAATTTGGAATTTGAAAGGTTCGAGGAGGATAAGATCCAATTTTGGCATCTGGGTCAAAGTCCGTTTTCATATCGGAGGAGTGCTTGGATGTTCCAGAAATGAGAGGCCGGAATGCCATTCTGGAAATGTTGTTTTGAAAACGGTGAACAAAGCATGGAACTTTGGATGGTATCTCCTAGCTGCAAATTTGGAATTTGAAAGGTTCAAGGAGGATAAGATCCAATTTTGGCATTTGGGTCGAAATCCATTTTGAAATCGAAGGAGCGCTAGGATGTTCCAGAAATGTGAGGCCAGAATGTCGTTCTGGAAATGTTGTTTTGAAAACGATGAACAGAGCATGGAACTCTGGATGGTATCTCCCAGCTGAAAATTTGGAATTTGAATGGTCCGGGGAGGATAAGATCCAATTTTACCATCTGGGTTGAAGTCTTTTTTCAAATCAGAGGAGCACTTGGACGTTCTAGAAATGTGAGGCCGAAATGCCGTTCTGGAAATGTTGTTTTGAAAACGGTGAACAGAGCATGGAACTCCGGATGGTATCTCCTGGCTGAAAATTTAGAATTTGAAAGGTCCAGGGAGGATAAGATCCAATTTTACCATCTGGGTTGAAGTCCGTTTTGAAATCGGAGGAGCGCTTGGACATTCTGAAAACAAGAGGCCAGAATGCCATTCTGAAATTTTTGCAACTTCCTAAAACTTAATGAAACCTTGGCAGTTCACTTAGGCACCACATAAACATCCCAAATCCATAGGAAACCTATCCCCAAAGTCAAAAATGAAGGAAAAAGTGAATCAAACGAGCGGGGAGGTGAAGCCCGAAAAACCCAAGACTTAACAACTTTTTATTTTAGGGGCAAAATATGGTCAGCAAAAAATGAGACTTTGAAGGGCACGTTGACCAAATAGGACACCAAAAAAAAAAAAAAGAAGACGCAAAATGAGGCGGGAGCAAAGCAACCCATCAGGAGCGAAAGAAAAGGGTCCTTGCCTATAGTAGGGCATGTGTGCAAAATATGCACAACAAATGGCGACTCGCTGGGGGAAATGCTCTAGAGCATTTTGATGACAAACTAGAATCACGAACCCAAAATCTCTAGTTCCGACCTTCATGCTAGGGAAAACAAGCCAGAAACTCAACCAAAGGATCAAAACCACTAGTTAACCCAACCTTCAGTATACTAAAAATTGAAGTGTGTGCAATTGCGTCAATTCCCATCCTTCAGTTGCTGCAAGAACCCAAGCTCCATCAAGTTAAGCTACATAGTTTATTATAACTCCAAAAGCATCTAGGACATTGCCTCGTTGCTAGTCAGGCGTGCATAGCCCTGACGAGGTTGTCGATGTGATTCTCCCAAACATTGCTCTACTACCAGCCGAGCATCCATAGCCCCGGTAGAGTTGCTCGTATACCCCTGAAAAATTGAATTTCTCTTCTTTTGATTTTCAATATTTTTGTTTCTTTCTTTTGTTTCTTTCCTCTTTTCAGTTCTTTTATTTCAACCTGCAAGCAATGAAGCTCGCACTTAGGGCTGAGAATCACAATGGCACTGGAGCAAAATTTTAGATTTTTCACTTAACTAGACTTCACAAAGGACCTATAGTGACTGTCAGATCCTTAAAATTTGTGAGAGATATAAGATTCTAGAATACTTCAGAATCACACCAACCAATGACTTATCCACTTTAAATCAAACATCTAGATCGCTTGATACTAACAGAAGATCCTCACCATCCACTTTGAAAACTTGATTAGAGTTTGACAAAGAAATACATAGAACAACCCTAGGCAAGAAGAATGGTTGTTGTGCACACAGATGTGCCCATCCAAAAGCAGAGGGACCCCAAGCAAAGCAGCAATAAAGCGAGAGCAAACAAAAGAAAACAAGAGAAAACAAAAAGCAAACACCAAAACCAACCAAAGCAGGACAACGAAAGAAAACAATGAAGAAACAACAAAGAAACTACTCTAAAGCAAGAAACCTACAACAAACAAACTAACCTAACAAAGTAGGGAAAAAAAAAGTATTTACAAGAAACCTACACTACTCAAAATGAGTTATGTACAAAGATATTTACAAAGAACTATGTTCGGGTAAGGTGAGCTGACACTCATGCCCATCGAATTTTGCAATGCATGCACAAGCAGATGGGAAATCATTATAATTCTATACCATGCAAATTTATCCTTATATTCAGAGGGAATAAATTCAATATGGTAGAATTCAAATTCTACCCCAACATCATGAATAATGAACAATTGAGGAGGCTCATTAAACCCATGATTAATCCATAAACATGTTCATTTTTTCTCATTCCCATAATCAAAATGATAAGTGCAGCTATGAAAATTAATAGGAGCAAGGAAGGGTAGAACCTAGATTTCATCACATGGAGGTGGCAACATTTGACAATTGAGAGTGAGCACCGTATCGTCAGTCTTTGCATCAGCAACCTCGAGCGGGCATGGTAGAGGGTGCAGCATCTCAGGAATCAAGTCTGCATAAGGCAGGGAGAATGGGGCAGCAAACAATTCTTCCATTTCTTGCATGGGATCAACAATCCCCCTTGGCAGTTCTTCAAAAAAAAGTACTTCATCTCGTTGATCTTTTGCAAACTGAGCATCCACATGATTGTTGTCCTCAAAAGGAAACATGTCATCCCATCTCCTTTCCCAAGTGTCGACCTTATCTTCATGATGCTCAGTGTCATGGGATGATGATATGTACGAATCTGTCCTATTGCAACCATCTAAATATGAAGGAGGATCAACAACGATCATGGCAGAAGGACTCCAAGTTGCATCTTGTAGTCGACCAGGTGCTTCATCTTTGTTGGCAGCTATCTCAACACCCCTGCCTTTGTCTTCTTATCCTTCTTGTTCATGTATCTCATCATGACGTTCACTCATTTCCCCTTGTTCACTATCGCTGTAAATGGAGAAGGAACCCCTCTCCCAATCTAGAAACTCTAATGCATCACCGTTCAGAGGTTCAAGAAGTATGTCTTCATCGCTTCTGACTTTTGGGATGTGCTCTTCCTCGGCATGAGCGTACCTCCTCAGTACAACTCCCAATGGAAAGAATTCATCAATTGATGGTACCTCTTTAAGGGGGCCAAAATTTACTATGTGATTTTCCTCCAAAGACACCATAAATCCTATCATCCATGGTACTCAAATGCTCTTGAAGAGGGAGAAATTCTTGATAACTGGTGGACAACATTCCTATTTGATCTACTACATCGCTTGAAAGCTCAAGACTATATTGCTGTCTTTCTTCTATTATTGTCCCAACATCCTCTTGAGGACTACCTTCAGCTGAGTTATTACTTGGCTCGGGCTCTTGATCTTCACGTTCCATATGGGCAGCAAGTAGAGGATGTGGTGTACTTTGTTGCCTCAATTGTTCTCTGACCTGCTTCATGGCTTCTCGACACAGTCCACACGTGAACTCAAAGTGGGATGAATCATGGAGCTTGCACCAATTTGGTAGCAGCAATACCTCCAAATCCACTCGGTATTTTAGCTCTGACCAATCCTTTGCTATCTGGAGACGAGCTGGTCATATCTTTCTGCTACTAGGTCCTCATCATCACTTGAAAAAGAAGCTTGATGGTAGACAGTCGTGGCAAGTGGTCTTTCCCACTCCTCCAAAATTTCATTTTCATATTCTCGATCACTATCATTTATGGAGGAGAGGTCTTTCAGTTTGATTTTGGTTATGCCTTCATCATCATTTTTTGTTGTCCCAAGGCTGTCAACCTCTTCCTCTTGCTGATTTTCAGCATCTTCATTGGCTGCCCCAACATATACTACTGGAAACTTTATTCATTCATCCTCAACTACCAATGGCTCCTCTTCTTGAGTGGAGGACTGCCCCTTATTAGTGAAGGAGAGACTTTCCAACTCCATTCTTAGTGAACCTTCACCAAAGCTTTTTTCTGTCCCCAAAAAATTAGCTTCAGTGTTTGTTGTCCCAACACTAGTTTGTGGCAGATTTCTTGGTTTTACTTGAAGGTTTTGTCCTCCAGATGCTGATAGCTTTTCTGCCTCATGGGATGACTCATTCTCCTTGACAGTTGGCTACTCCAACTTGCTCAAATATCCTTTGACTTGGGTGATGATGCTTGCACATGAAGGACAAGTAAATTTTGAATGAGGTGCATTGTGAAATCTCCACCAACTTGACATTAGTGCTTCCACCAATCTTGTTCCATCTTTGCTGCCCAAACACTCTTGGATTAGCTCTTCAAATGCCTTGGCTACCATAGTTATCAATTCTTCCTCTGGGTTTGCAAGGGCTAAAGGCTGATATATTTCCCAAAAGGGAATCTCTCCTTGCAAGACTCCTTCAATTATGCTCAAGAAGGTTAGACACTCTAGTTCATTGTGCCCATGGGTTCCATGAATTCTACATCTATCTACCAATGCAAATTGCAGCAATGACCTCTTCAATCTCCTATTTAAATTTGCATGTAGCTGAGTGATGTTGATTTGCACATGCTGCTCCATTTCAACTCAGCTTCTTTTTGTCTTCAAAATTTTCTGATTTTATGTTTCAGCATTAAAAGAGATCTCTCTATCTCAGATTTTTTATTTGAAAGTGCTCTTATCAACATCCAACATTCAGCTTTGCAGCCTCAACATGTCAAGCCCTCCTTCTAGCGCTAGTTCTGTTGATGGTGTTTTTATGCACTTCTCAACACAGGTAATGCGTAGGTGCATCACCTCTCTTGAAAGATAATCAAATTGTAGAACACTATTCCAAGGTCTATCGGATGTCAGGTCTTGATAGTGCTTGGAATATATCAGTTGATTTATGTGATTTGTTGGAATCACAAGGCAGACTTACGAATGAGTCACAAAGTGGGAAAGTTAGATCAGCAAATGGAGTTTTTAAGATGGGAGAGTTGTTGTGCGTTTGCTGCAGGTTCAAACAACAGTCTTGAACTCCATTTTATCATTGGATTTAGCTTTATAATGTGCAATGAACCTTGCCTAAGGTTACTTATTAAAAAAAAGGAAAAAGGGAAGGGAAGTGAAAAGGTTCTTGGATTTGAAACTATGAATGAACAGTGATCATGGAGGCTGCTACAATAAACAAACTCCCTAAACTAGGTTTTGCTTGGCCAAGAGGATCCTACAGTTACACAAAATGAGTGCAATCTTCTAAGGACTGCAAATTTTTTGTTTTTATACACACATCATGAACATGCAAGTGAACTAGGTTGCAAAAATCAAATAAAGAAGCCCAAGCTAACTTTGTACAACAGTTTGTCATCAACAAGTGCCAAAAGTATGGGTTGGAAATTCATCAAATACTAAAACAACAATCACCATTACCACTTCCATTCAAGAAACTACAACTAAAACTAACTTGGAAGGTAGAACCATGCACACATAATGAGCAAACTCAAAATTAACACCCATAGATCATGCAATGCTGCTTTCTATTACTGCAGAATGTTTTTACAACAGCTCTCCAACCCTTACAAATGAGGGGAAGACCCCTATTTATAGTTTTCCAAAGCCCGAATGAATGGCTAGGATTGAATTACATTGTGTGGACCAGATTCAATTACATTAGGGCTTTACCTACCCCACAATATTAAAAAAAAAATTCATCTTTTGTCTTTTTTCCTATTTTGTCTTGTAGTGGCCAATCATTGTAGCAGTTTTGTCTTCTAGCTGATTTCCCCTTTATTGTAGTTGACACTGCCTGAAAGCTGCCTCCTCCCGATGGACTTGCAACATTCTTCATTGGATCAAATGGGTCAGTTGATGATTGGCATCAATGGATTGGTTGCCCCTGATTCAGGCAGACAACCCCAAAAGATCATCATCATTTGGTGAAAAGTAGGACAGTTCCCCTTGCATTTTGTCATTGAATTCCTTGGCATAGGCCTTCTTCTGATGCCAGCTCTATTGATGTGCACCACGAGGAGAGGTGGGCATAAAATGAATGGTAATAGGAGCCACATGCTTTTCCTTGTTCATCTTTCTCAATAGGCCTCCTGATGGACCCGCGGTAGGCTTCTTGAAACCGGAATTGAGAGGTCGGAATGTCGTTCTGGAAATGCTATTTTGAAAATGGTGAACAGAGCATGGAATTCTGGATTGTATCTCCTGACTGCAAATTTGGAATTTGAAAGGTCCGAGGAGGATAAGATCCAATTTTGGCATCTGGGTCGAAGTCCGTTTTCAAATCGGAGGAGCGGTTGGACATTCCGGAGACAAGAGGCCGGAATGCCGTTCTGGAAATGCTATTTTAAAAATTGTGAACAGAGCATGGAACTCCGGATGGTATCTCCTGACTGCAAATTTGGAATTTGAAAGGTTTAGGGAGGATAAGATCCAATTTTGGCATTTGGGTCGAAGTCCGTTTTCAAATCGGAGGAGCGCTTGGACGTTCTAGAAACGTGAGGCCGGAATGCCGTTCTGGAAATACTGTTTTGAAAACAACGAACAGAGCATGGAACTCCAGATGATATCTCCCAACTGAAAAATTTGGAATTTGAAAGGTCTAGGGAGAATAAGATCCAATTTTACCATCTGTGTCGAAGTCCATTTTCAAATTGGAGGAGCGCTTCGACGTTCTGAAAATGTGAGGCCGAAATGCTGTTTTGAAAACGGTGAACAGAGCATGGAACTCTGGATGGTATCTCTCAGTTGAAAATTTGGAATTTGAAAGGTCCAAGGAGGATAAGATCCAATTTTACCATCTGGGTCGAAGTTCGTTTTCAAATCAAAGGAGCGCTTGGATGTTCCGTAAATGTGAGGCCGGAATGCCATTCTGGAAATGCTGTTTTGAAAATGGTGAGCAGAGCATGGAACTTTGGATGGTATCTCCCAGCTAAAAATTTGGAATTTGAAAGGTCTAGGGAGGATAAGATCCAATTTTACCATCTGGGTTGAAGTCCATTTTCAAATCAAAGGATCGCTTGGACGTTTTGGAAATGTGAGACCGGAACGCCGTTCTGGAAATGTTGTTTTGAAAATGGCGAAGAGTATGGAACTCTGGATGGTATCTCTTAGTTGTAAATTTGGAATTTGAAAAGTCCAAGGAGGATAAGATCCAATTTTACCATCTGGGTTGAAGTCCATTTTCAAATTGGAGGAGCGCTTGGACGTTCCGAAAATCTGAGGCCAGAATGCTGTTTTGCAAATTGTGTTTTGAAAATGATGAACAGAGCATGGAACTCTGGATGGTATCTCCTAGCTGCAAATTTGAAAGGTCTAGGGAGGATAAGATCCAATTTTACCATCTGGGTCAAAGTCCGTTTTCAAATTGGAGGAGCGCTTGGATGTTCCAGAGACAAGAGGCTAGAATGCTGTTCTGGAAATGTTGTTTTGAAAATGTCGAATAGAGCACCAAACTCTGGATGGTATCTCCCGCTTGGAAATTTGAAATTTAAAATGTTCGGGGAGGATAAGATTCAATTTTGGCATCTAGGTCAAAGTCCGTTTTCAAATTGTAGGAGCGCTTGGACGTTCCGGAAACGAGAGGCCGGAATGCTGTTCTGGAAATGCTATTTTGAAAATGGTGAACAGAGCATGGAACTCCGGATGGTATCTCCTGGCTACAAATTTTGAATTTGAAAGGTCTGAGGAGGATAAGATCTAATTTTGGCATCTGGGTCAAAGTTCATTTTTAAATCGGAGGAGCCCTTGGACGTTCCAGAAACCTGAGGCCGGAATGCCGTTCTGGAAATGCTGTTTTAAAAATGGTGAAAACAACATGGAACTCCGAATGGTATCTCCCAGCTGCAAATTTGGAATTTGAATGGTCTGAGGAGGATAAGATCCAATTTTACCATCTGGGCTGAAGTCCATTTTCAAATCGGAGGAGCGCTTGGACGTTCCAGAAACATGAGGTCGGAATGCTGTTCTGGAAATGTTGTTTTGAAAATGGCAAACAGAGCATGGAACTCCAGATGGTATCTCCTAGTTAAAATTTTTGAATTTGAAAGGTCCAAGGAGGATAAGATCCAATTTTACCATCTGGGTCGAAGTCCATTTTGAAATCGAAGGAGCGCTTGGACGTTTCGGAAACAAGAGGCCGGAATGCTGTTATGAAGTTTTCACAACTTCCTGAAACTTAATGAAACCTTGGGAGTTCACTTATGCACCGCAAAAAAATCCCAAATCCATAGGAAACCTATCCCCAAAGTCATAAATGAAGGAAAAAGTGAATCAAACGAGCGGGGAGGCGAAGCCCGAAAAACCCAAGACTTAGCAACTTTTTATTTTAGGGGCAAAATATGGTCAGCCAAAAATGAGACTTTGAAGGGCACATTGACCAAATAGGACACCAAAAAAAAAATGGGGATGCAAAATGAGGTGGGAGCAAAGCAGCTCGCCGAGAGTGAAAAAAGAGGGTCCCTGCCTACGGCACGGCGTGTGTGCAAAATATGCACAACACCTTTCACTTGGCAACATTAATCATTAGGAAACCCTATAGGTTGGCATAATCTTGCTCTGATACCACTATAATATTCATAACATAATTCTAACAAATACTTATTGGGAGATTGAATTCAACATACAACAAAATAAGCATAAGAGATATTACACCAAAATGTGAGGAGAAATCCAGAATGTATGTATAATATATTGACTACAATCCAAAACAATGATCCAGAATGATTTAAATTATTTCCACATATCAAATATCAACAATAATTTCTTATAGAATCTTTGAAGCTTAGATGCAATCCTTGAATGAGAATGCGCTTAGGAACCAAAAGGGTTTCATCCTCTGGTCTGAGTGAACATTGATTTTTCATCCATAGAAGGAAGTACAACACAAGTTTCCCAAATTTACAAGAAAATGACATAATAATTTGATGCCTTTATATGAATTGGTTTCCCTACATTTATATACTAACATTCCTCTTAAGGAATAGGTCAACCTTGAGCCCTATTGGAGCCAAATCCAGAATTTAAATTCTCAGCACGCTACATTAGCTCAGCCTTAAGGCCAACATTGATCCCTTTAGAATAAGAACATAATCTTGTGGACCCATCCACACACTTGAATTTCCCTTTCCAGCTTCTTGAAACTTCATCATTATTGCCACATGATCCTACGATGTCTTATCCTCCAAGCCTGTAGAAGTGGATACCTGTTGACTAGCACAGTCACCTTCTGTTAGCCATATCTTTCTACTGCCCAATCCTCCCTTATTGATATTTTGAAATGATGTGTGAGTGCCATAATAGGTGCCATGTTTTAAATTTCACACCTAAACATGCTCCTATGAAGGAATACAAAGGGACTCCCTAAATCGACTCTATCTTGACACAGTGAGCCTAAATTGTCAATCTTCTGATGCTAATATCTTTTCTGTAGATGATCCTTTTACCATGAGCTCTAGATATGTTGTGAAACCTTTATTACAAATTCTAAATTCAAAACCATAGAATAAGATGAACTCTTGTGAAGGAATGCGGTAGAATTCCTAGTTTCCACTCTGTAATTGTCTTTCCGGAGAAAGGGACATGACAATCTACCATATTGTGTAAATGAAAAGTCATCAGAATTGTAAAGTTTGGGTTTATATTTATTTTTTGGTTCTAGAATATGTTGAGTTATTTGCACCAATATTTTCATTATGAGTTCTTTGACTTGAAAATTATTTTTTCTTTGAGAAATAAACTCATGAAGAATTGCTCTATTCAATTTGTTTTGTGGGACACACTCCAATTATTGTCAACTGCCCTTCCACTATGGACAACATAGTTGATATTTGTTGTTCAATGGTCACAATTTAGCCCCCATATCTACATGTCTTTATCAATTACTTCAGCTCTTGTGGTCAGTTCAATAATTACTCCTAATTTGATAGATGGTGTTGTTTATGGTGCAGGCCTACTATTGGTATAATCATTCTCCTGTGAATATTTTATATACCAATCCCTATTGTAGAGCTTTGGTATTGTTTTCTTTCATATTTTTATGAAAAATAATGAGATGAAGTTGTGAAAGTTTCAATCTATTAGCCATTGTCACTTGTTTTTAAACATAAAATGTTAGTTTATATGATATATTTATTTCATCTCTAATTTGCTAGGTTTGGCACGTTTGTTTTCCTTTCAACTCTTTGGATAGTTCTTTTGAAATGCAATTCATTTGACACTTAAAAGTAAATATTTTATTCAAATAATTTATGCAATTGTTTCATGCAAAAAATAATGAAAATTGCTATGATAACTTATGAAAAATAAAAATTGGTATGATAAATTATGAAAAAAATCTTTAAGATTCAAACTAACAAAATGTGAGTAAACAAATAAATTGGAGTTAAAACACCCGAATAATGCCCAATATAGTCAATGAGAGAAATAGTAGATTGGAACTTCTATATAGACAATACTAATGTAGGATCATATACTATATAGAGAAATGTAAGCAATTAAAATTATAATTAGATATGGTGAAAAGATTTATTACTTCTAACATTGGATTTTATAGCATTTTGAGTATTGATTTCTCTGCTTTTTTTATCAATCGACTTGCTTTTATTGGCTATATTTTTTTGTCATGGATTGAGTAGGTAGTGTTTCTTAAAATATCATAAGTTGATTTTTAATTTTGTGTTGGTTGCCTCTAAATTTATGGCGAGTCTTACATGTTATGTATTCTCACAAGTACAATGATAGAAATCAAATAAATGACATAAATGAACTAGCTAGGAGCATATTGAATTGACAAGTTGGAAGGGAGTGTTTGGATTTAGTTATAGTTAATATTAATACCTGAAAATTTGTATTAATTTGTTTTGTATATAATTACCCTTTATTTATGTCATAAGATATTTAAATTTGATAAATACCTCAAGAGTTGTATATTTCCTATCTATATTAAAAAATTAATATTTGCTAACTTGTAGGGGAGAGGACCCAGTAGTTTTGCACCCTAACTTTGTGCCTCTAAAAATATTATGTGTCAATATCAAACAACTCTAAATTTTTACAATGGCTTCCTCGACTAGTTGACTGCTTAAACCTAAATTTTGAATTTGTCATCATCAAATTTGATCCTTAAATATGCATAATCATAAAAGGTGTCTAAACTACAACTTTTTGAACCCCTTACCCATCGTAGTCAATTAGCACACCCCATCCTTAGTTTCACTTGCACCAATAATTGAACATTTCCCCTGTAAAATTATATACACCCCCACTTAAATAAATAATAATATCCTCTTTCAAAATAAATATACTCCTAAATATGTGAACACAATTATATTAAATTAAACTACATAATACTATAAACTAAACAATTGTGACCCTAAACCTAATATTATAATTTCCTATTTCTTAAATAATTTAACCCTAAACCTAATTTCTCTCTCACATTGGGATGGAATGCATCATTTTTGAGACAAACCATAGTATTAAGGGCATTGAGGAGGGCATGAATTTGGAGGCCATTGGAAGGAAGGAGCTTCAATGATGGCAATGGCGTATGGATCTTTCTTACATAATTAATGGGTTTCTAGAGAAACTACCATGCACCACTTGAATGAAGGTGAACCCATGTCATTAATCCCTTACATTTTTCATTCATGTTCAAGCCGTACCGATGGATGTTGTTAATCCATCCTTGTAGGGACCAGATGCTCCCAAGTACACTTCCACATTCGAGAAAAATACACGCCTTTTAGGGACCACATGCTCTCAAGAACTATAATAGTTGAAACCACTAAAGAACTAGTTCCAGTTGGGTTGGGTTGGGCTACATGTTCACTACTACCTATTTTAATACCATAGTGGACATTGCTAATGCCCCATGGGATGGAATCAAAATTTAGGGCCTTCCCACCTCCCACTTGCAAGCAATACATTATTCAAAATAAGGTGAAAATTCCAAAGCTATCAGTTTTGGTGATTCTATTCCAAAATCAAATTGGCTTGGAGATTATGTTAAAGAATCAAATTGGTATGAAGATTCTAGTGTAGGGTCAATAGATTTAGCAAAACAACCAAGTGGGCATGGAGTCATTTTCCATTTTGAAGGCATCCAAAGCCCTAAGAAAGTAGAGTTAAAGCCCCTAGATTTTGATTTTTTTAGCTTATATTAGAAATAATAGTCACAAAAGAACAATCAAAAGATCCACCTTTGCTACCATCTCCTCTCCTAATTGCTCTACCCCAAAGAGATTCATACCCAACACCTCCTCCACCTCTAAAGAAGATGAACCTTGTACTGTATCATTTATGAGAAGTCAAGGAGATGACCACCCTCACCTCCTCCTTTTCTACCTTCCACCCTCCTCCTACATCGGAAACTTATTTTCCCAAACAAATGGTCAAGGATGTCCCCGAATCTAATCCACAACACAACCATGAAAAACTAGAAAAACAAAAAAAAACAGAAAAGATAAAGTCAGCTAAAAAAAATTCCAATCAATCCTATTCCTAGTCCCTCTGATTCCTCCTTCTCTTACTGAAATTCCTTGGCATGAATCTAGGCACTGAAGTAGCAGAAGCAAGGATTATTCCAAAAACAAAATTAGTGAAGAAAATTGCAATAGAGTCCACATATACAATGGATTTGTATGGTTGCTAAATTGGTAGAAAATTTTTCATAATAATTATTTGTCCTTTTTATCTTGAGTTCATCTGGAAAATGGTACCATGTTCTACTACAAATGTTTTTTATGGTGGAAATGCTACTGTTACCTAATTTCACAAATATCTCAATCAGGTAGAGCTTTTGTGATTTACAAATGAAAAGAAGGTACATTTTATTTCTGCTACATTACATTCATGTGCATAAACAAAATCAAAAGATTACATTACTAGATTGTGTTGGTGTAATTGATTATTTAATTACACTTTATTAAATTTACTTAGGTAATAATTAGTCTACTTAATTAATAAGTAAAATTTATTTAGTTGAGCTAATTTTAGTTCAAAATGAGGTTTACCTTTAGGGTTATGCATACATTTCTTTTATAAATCAATTCATCTCTTGTAATTTCTTAATTCCTGAATACAATTTTTTTGCACATCTTTATGCAAATTACTCTTGCTTTTTATGTTTTTCTCTTGTGGAAGGTTTTTTCTTGTTTGCATGTCTGATCTTGGTTTCTAACATGGTATTAGAGCCTTGATTTGTAGCACCTTCTCAGTTTTTGGAGAAATTCATTGCATAGCACGTTTGGGGATCCTTGAGGGTTTCATTCCTTAGCTTATTTCTGGAGCATTTTGGATCAGATCAGGCATCTCCATTAGATTTAGAGCACTAGAAAAAGTCAGGATTGGTTTTTGTTTCATTGACTTTCATCTCCATTTATCAGATCTATGAGGGTTTGAAGCTACGAAAGTTTTTTGCCAGATTAGAGGGTTTTTCCATCATTTTTTGAGAAATTTTAACCTTGATCTCTCAAACAGTGCATGTTGGTACAAATAGACCCCATGGGTGTGCTCAGAAGGCCCAAAAACCCCTATTTTCATATAAAATATGATAGGGTTTGCTGAAAATTAATTTTTTAGTGTTTTTGGGGATTTAAAAAAATGCAACGAGAAAAATCCATATGCCTGTACAGATCCATATGGATGCCTCAATTTTCGTGCCATATTTTGTTTTAGGTACTCAGATCATTTTTTATCAGCCCCAATTTTTGTGCTGTTTTGCCTCAATTTCTATGCACTCTCGATTTCTGTGCTGCCTCATTTTTTGTTCCATGAAGGTACAACTGAATATTTTATTAATTTTCTAATCTTTAAATTAATAAAATATTTGGTTTAAAGCCACAATTAGCATATTTATTAAAATGGTTGTATCTTGAGCATACAAAGTCCATTTTTCAAAAACAAGATACCACTAGAAAGCTGGTTCTGAGCCCGATCTAGTGGTGTAGGTATTTTTTCTAGATTTTGCTCCAAATTTATTTTGCAGGACTTTGAAATAAGATGAAATAGTTTTTGCTTCAGAGGGCATAACATTTGCCTCGTTTATCAGTTTTTCACGATTCAAGCGGCACTAGAAAGTTGATTCAGTCCTCCACACAGATCTAAGGTCAATTTTAATCATCAAGGTAGATGTGAACATTGATTTGTGCATGCACTCTTTCTTGTTTTCATCCATTAGGTTTGCATTTTCTCTTTGATTTATGCATATTTTGCATGTTCTCCTTTTACAATAATGGTGTATTGTAATAAATGAACTTCTATAAAGTTCCATCAGGGGGGATTCTTGCATAATAATTTGATTAGAGTGTAGTTGCATGACATGCACTTTGATCTCATCTTCATATTGATGACAACTCACATGAGTTGTATCTAGATTCTGTAGTTTCTTTTGGCCACATCTTGCTCATAGCTTGACACATTTTGGTTTGCATTGGTTCATATCTCAGATTGCGAGCCTATGGTTAGTTATCCTGAATCACATCAGATCACATCTCAGTTTGAGAGCCATTCATTTTATGGTTAATTTTCCAGAATCTTCATGGTACTTGCTCCTATGGATTAGTTTTAGTCACAGCTCAAGAATTGCACTGAGATACACATAGCTTCCAGATTCTTTTATCATATTATTCCCTCTTATGGGGGCATCATTTATTCATCTACCGTTGCTTCACAGATTCCAGGGTTGTTCCAATTTATGAGTTTTCCAGTGTTCCTTGGCATTAGGTTTGCTATTGCATTATCATGATTCCACCTACGTCCTTCAATGACTCTCATATGGTTTCTTGTAAATTTAGGATTCTAGTGTTACTCCACCAGTGTTCTTCCAGTGCTTCTTTACAACAAGTCATCTCATTGAGGGGGGGTTTATCCCACTAGGTTTTCTCCTCTTTCCCATTTATTGCATTTGTACATGGGTACCTAACATGGACTAGTTTCTGGGACCCATTCATGCTTTCATGGATTCATCCTAGCATTAGGTGCATGTTTTTTAGTCTCCCTAAGTTGCACTTAAGGGGGGGTGTTGGTGTAATTGATTATTTAATTACACTTTATTAAGTTTACTTAGGTAATAATTAGTTTACTTAATTAATAAGTAAGATTTATTTAGTTGAGCTAATTTTAGTTTAAAATTAGGTTTACCTTTAGGGTTATGCATACATTGCTTTTATAAAGCAATTCATCTCTTGTAATTTCTTAATTCCTGAATACAATTTTTTTACACATCTTTATGCAAATTTCTTTTGCTTTTTCTATTTTCCTCTTGTGGAAGGTTTTTTCTGGTTTGCATGTCTGATCTTGGTTTCTAACAGATTGCATTTATGCAGATGCATATATTATAGGAAAGATTGCACAATATTTTCAAGGAAAGTAATCTTTATTGATAATGTAAATGTATAATGTCTCACACAAGCTATGAGACTAACTCTTTTAGTGCAAATGAAAGAAAACATTATACATTGATATACATAAAGGAAAATAAATGCACATATAGAGAAAGGTGACTTGTCATTGCCTGAATGATGAGTCTTAGTCGAGTTGCCTTGTATCATCATCAGTCTTCCACTTGTCTTTCATCCAACTATTGCTCCCTTATTGCTCCTAGTTCCCTACATTTGAGAGAGAGAGTGTGTTGTTAGAGAAATGAAAGGTCACTAATCCATACATGTACATACATCTATAAACATACAATCTAATCTTTCTGTGCAATAAAACAGCTAGTATGCCAAAGATGTTCAGGAAAACAACAGGATTATCAAACACATCTATCATATGCACATATTTTTGTAACATGTTTGCTCATTGTGCAAGTATAGGGAAAATTGTGTTTTTTTTTTTGTTTCATCTGATTAAAGCATGTAGGATTAAATGTGGCTCCCACAAGGGTTGAGCCCACTGTGCTATCATTTTGTGTTTTGACAAGATAATCTTGCAATGTCTTTTATGACATTGTGATGCAGTCAAGGATGAATTCATCATTGATAGTAGTGAGGTTGATGAATTCACTGGTATAAATGATAAATTGATGCTCAATAGAATCAGTGTCATAAAAACTAAACAATGGTTAACATGGGGTACAATGACATAGAAAATGCTATCAATAGTTTTATCAAAACATGAGGGTGAGGAAAGTGTCATAGTTTCAAGAAGATGGTAGTGTTAGTGGATGAAGGGGCTAAATACAAGAAAATTTCTTCAAAGATTAGAAGTCTCGATATTGAAAAGGCTTTCAAAATAGTGAGACTCATCAAATGTAAAATGATTGGATTGCATGAATTGCATAAATTTTGTACATGACGGATAAGAATGCAACAAGGAATTAAATTTATGGCACTATTATTTATGTTACTTGGTAAAGAGTCATGCAAAGTACAGTCTTATACAAGCAAGGGTTTCAAGTACATAGGGCTAGTGTTCATGAAGGAATGGAAAATATATGTAGGGTCCTTGAAATATACTCGTACTAATGCAATGACATTGGGTCTTTTAGAGAAGCCATTTTTCTTCTAGATGACAATATGTTGCCTGTGGCAGCCAAGACAATGAAGTCTCATACTAAGAATACAATAGTGATGATAGTTAGTAAAACATTGTTTTCGTTAAATATTTCATGGTGATATGAAGACAAAGGTACATAGGAGACAAGTGACAGTAGAAGATAAATGACAGTTTCATGCTGGCCCTACATAGTGCCTAGCAGAGAAAATACCATCACCTTGGTGCTATCAAAATATAACCAATGGTGGTGATAAAATAATCCTCATGAACATCATGACGCCAATACTCCATGAGGACAATCTACAATTAAAATATAAAATAAAAAAAATCAATGAATGGTAGAGACAATCCTTAGTTCCAATGGAGTACATTGGTTTATGCTATTAATGCATCTTCAAGCTTTCAAGAAGTCTAATACATTGTAAAGCTAGAGCAAGTATGAGTCACGACCAACAAAAAGGGATGAAACCCTAAAGGTTTTTTATAGAAAACTTAGGCGAGAAGCACAGATTAAAAGTTCCATAATGCTAAGGAAATGAATGAGTAGCATAGAGAATGCATTTTTTCTGCAAACCCTAGGGCATGGAAACAAAATATATGAGAATACAAGAGCGCTCACTATTCTTACACCCAGAGAAGCTTGATTTGAGCTTTTATGTACAAAAATATGGAATTAAAGCAATTGTAATATGAGGAAACCTAGAATAGAATGAAGGCTTGTCTTCATTTTTATTAGGGAGAAAGGTAGAAGCCACAAACCCTTGGCCTATATATATTTTGTGAAATCCCTCCAACTACCTACAGGAACTCAAAGAGGAAAAAAAAAACACAAGTGCATACTTATTGAGTATAATACACAAAATGGAAATAGCCAGAGAAGTAAAATACAAATCCATGACTATAAAAGAGGGCATGTTTATCATTTCATCCAAGTGAGCTCAATTCAAGCTTATTAAAGAGTAATAATGTAGAAATTTAAAGAATGAGAGCTTACCCTATCGCTGTTGTGAAGAAATAAATGAATGGCCATGGGCTTTGCCCTTAGTTTTTCCTCTCAAAGGTTCAAGCCTAGCTCTCCAATGGTGGCCAAGAGAAAAGTATATCAACATAAATCACGAACATAAGGAAATGTATTAGGAAAAATGTGTGTAGCCATGGCCTTGAAGGCTCGAATGACTTTCAAAATGGAAAGAAAAGCCAAATTTATGACTAGGGATAGTACTTACCTTACTTTTTTGGTTATAAATCTTCAAAAAACACTCATAAATCGCCATGGAGGAGCCAAAAATGCTCAATGAAACCCTTGTAGGTCAGCTCTCTCAATTTCCAGAAGGCTCGACAGAGAAATGAAAATGCCTTGTGCATTTTTGCATACGTTTTGTTGCTTTAGGGTTTTTACCCTAGGAAATACCAACAAGTAAAGGTATTTTACCTTTCTTTTAAAAAAGAAAAACATGGAGACTAATATATGCACCGTGGGCTAAGACTTTAAGTCTTATGTCTTATGTATTTTGAACCTCATGTTATGCCTTAGTTTTTCCATATCTCTCATGTTTAGGGGTCTTGAAGACTTGGTCTTCTCTTTGCATTTACTGCATAGTCGAATGGATGCATTTTCATTTTTCTTGTATTTCACTTTCAAATGTAAAGCATTTAACTAAGTGGTGTATTATAAATCACTTAGTTAAAGTGTTATTTTTAAATACAAAAAACATGTAAAATGCTATGTAAATGCCTTAATGACATTGTTAAGCCTTGATGCTTTTTTGCAAGCATATAGGAGAAGTTAGAGGCAGGTTGCAGACATAGGGAGAGCATATAGGCTTGTTTGACCAGGTCTAGAGAAGATTTAGGGATGTTTATGGTGCATAAAGTCATGCCTTGACTTTTTCTACATTATGGAGCTCTTTTGGATGAGATCTTGATGCTAGATTTTAGGCTTTTCTATTGCATCCAACCCAAGAAGGTTCTAGTTTCTTTTTTGGTGGATGATGGGGAGATGATGGTTATATTCTCATTTTGACTCATTTTGTGAGTTAGTTCTTACTTGTTATTTTTATGCTCTGTGACTTTTGTGAGTCCTTTGGAGAAAATGAAGTGTTTTGTAACTCAGTTTTGGATATAAAATTCAGTAAAAGACCTTGGATATTGATGTTTTGAAGTTTTTCCATCCTATTCATTGGTTTATTGTGTGCACTATTGATTTGATCAAGTTATCTATGAGGTATCATCTATTTCCTTATAGTTTTTTCTCATGTTTAGCATATTTATGCAAGAGTTTATTTATGTAGGTCATAATATGTGTCAAAATTGCAAATAACTTTTAGCTGTGAAGTTTCCTTCCTCCTAGAAGTTTTAGCATTAAGACCTCCTTGTGAAATATTTATGCAAAAACACACATGAGTAAGTTGTGCAAGTTAAATTTATGTCACTATGAACAAGTCTTTACAATTTGAAGATTTATGTTCAAGTTCAGTTTGGTGTATCACCTTACGAGTAGTTTTTCAGTTTCAGTACTCCTTACCCTTTTCCTTGATAAATAGTAGTTTTAGGTGGCACCATAGGAAGCTGCCTTCTCCAGAGGTTTGTTCTCGTATAAGGTACCCACACCTTGGGATCATTCCAATGTTTCACTGAGTGGTTGAACAAGGTTCAACAAAGGGTGGACATTCAAGAGATAACAATTTTGGCATGCCCGATGGGACTAAGAACTGATTTTTAGTCTCGTTTGTACTAAACATTACTATTGTTTGGTGTGTACAACTATAGTTTTTGCCTTTGGAGGCAATTTTTCAACACACCTGGCGACTCTGGAAGAATACCTACTGGTTTTAGTCAAACAAGTGCTAATATGTTTTACTTTAAAAAAAAATCAAACCTGGTTTTCTTGCTTCACAATAAATTTCAATGAATTTACAGCTTCTACAAATGCTCCAATATGTCTACAGTTCATGGAGACACGTTCTATCACCCTTAATTTCATGAAAATGTTGCTGATATACCCTATTATTAGTCATCAAAATGAGCATGCAACTGTTTTTAGTCCAAATAATTTTGTTACAGGAGACTATGAATATTTTCCACATGTTTACCACCCATTCACTCCTGCTCAAGTTTCATGGCAGTCTGAATATGATCATAACCATTCCCAAGAAGATCATTTTATTCCAAGCTAGCATGGTTGTTTTCAAAATTAGTTTCAGCAGGTTGATGACATGAGCACAATAGATATACTGCCAATTTTTCAAGAGAAAATGAGGGTTGTTGAAAGAGAACAGGAGATGGAGTGGAAAATGAGGCAATATGAGGAAAATCTTGCAAGAGAGGTAGTTGTGAAAGAGGAGGAGAATAAGCTTCTAATTTTTCAAGCTCAAAAGTTAGATGAAGATTCAACATCTTCTTTTCCAAACCCATTCTTTGGGGTAGGGGTTTCAAGGTTCAATTTATTAATCTTCAAACAAGTTGAACCTTCTTTTGAAGATAAATCATAAGTATTGAAGCCTTTTAAAATCCCCTTGCTAGTTGTATTTATCATGGATAGCTATGATGAAATTGCTAAACTGGAAGAAAATGTGTTAACAATCCAAAGCAACAAGGAAAGGTGACAAAGTGTAAGGAAAGTGGATAGGGACTAGAAGGAAGAGTTCATCTTCACATCTAATGAACTACCTTATTTTGTTGACAAGGATGCAGTTTCAAAAAAATAAGAGGAAATCATACAGTATGGTGATTTGTTGGTTAATGATCATCAACAAGAAAATGGATCCTTAGACCATGAAGAAGATCATATAACTGAACCTGGCACCATTTTTCAGGATACAAGGTTTGATATCTTTGAACATGTTATGGATGAAAAAGCTAATGTTGAGATTTTTGGAGAGATGTACACTGACATAATTGAATAGTTTTTCTCAATGTTGGTTGACAATGAATCAAACCTATTAGAGGTTGACCATCATGTTGAATTGGAACAACAGGTTCACAAGCTTGAACATGTGCTGAAGCAACAAGAGGAATGTGTTCCTGATAAAGAGGGGTTCATTCTCTCAAGTCAAGAAACTTCTCATGAACCTAATTTGCAAAGTCTTAACTTGCTAGAGGAGCTTCCTTTTTGTTGTAGAGCAGAGCTTGAAGATGATTTATCAGATGAAAGTTTGTTTCAAGAGGCTTCTTTATTGTTTGAGTTTTTGCCTTCCTTCAATGAAGAAGACAAGCCTAATTTGAAGTGTATTTCCTTGGATGATAATGATGAGTTTGAACTTGAGTTTGTTGGATATTTTTGGATATTTTTGATATGTGGTTGTCATTTATGTCAACACTATTGGCATTAATGTCTTTAAGGCTGTATATGTCGAGGATATTGAGAAAATTATAATAAAATAAGTTACAAGTTGTTGGTGATGTAGTGAAGTTCAGTATGATGGCTAGTTTAGAATATTGATAATAAGGAGTTGCAGATTAAAGGGTTTTTTGACAAGTATATCTAGTTTATCCACCTAAATTTTTAGAGGTTCGCATGAAGATTTGATCAATTTATGAGTATCGGTGTTCTGATAGTTGTTATGTTGTTGTAGTTGGTGTTCCTGAAAGAAGATGATGTGATTCTAGTAATTTGAGTTGTTGCGGATGCTTCAGAGGTGATTCATGATTCTTGAGGATGTTTCTAGATCATGCTATATCTATGTTGTTGGTTCGCATCAATTTTTGTGCTCGTGATTGGTGATTTTCTTCTATGAGTTAATGTTTTTCATGATCATGGCCGAAAGGGAGATTGTAGTGTGTTGTAGATCTTCTAGGCTAATTGTTTAAGGTGTTTTGTGTTTGAGACATGTTGTTTTAGGTCCCTACTATGTTTTGGCTGATGCTATTTGATTTTCATTAATAAATTGTTTATTATTCTAGGCCAATAGTTTGTACACATTTTATATTTTGTTGGGCCGTCATGTAGTTGATGTTATCCCTAATTGTGGATATATATGATTGATTGTTTATACCATTTGATGCATGGTGTGAAATGAAAGAAGCGAGATGTGTGAGTGCTATGTGCGAATAATGTTCTAATCTTTCGAAGGCAGAAGAAAGTGTTTATGTGCTTAATGAGAATTGTAATCAGGCATTAGCATATGCTACTTTCTCAGTTCAAGATCTCTCAGATGGATGTAATCTGAATGTGACTGTAAGACAATGTGTCTTCCTTTGTGCAGTAAGCCTTTTTGTATTTGAGCAGTGAGCTCTAGGCAATGTGCCTGAATGCATGTGCATTTCCCATTTGCAATAATTTTAATAGAGTATAATCTTGTGGATTAGCCTCCATCGTGGTTTTTCCCCTAACAAGGTTTCCACCCAAAAATATTGTTGTTATGTGTTTTTTTGATGTGGTGATGGTTTATGCTTTCCTGTTTATTTATCAGATTTGAGATTAAGTTTAATAAGAATAACTTTTGGTACAACTAATTCATCCCCCTCTCAATTGTCTACCCTTGTGTTGCCAACAGAGTCAGTTGTCTCTAAGAGCCTTCCAAGAGCAAATAGCTTTGATGAGTTGTTAGCCACCCTAGTGGAAGAGGATTGTCCATTGACCATGAAGGAGGAATCAACATGGAAACTTATTATGCAAGGTTAGGGTAATGATATTTTTTTTAAGCACTTAGATTGTCTTCTCGCTAATTTAAACATAGCCATGAAGTAGGACAACCATGAAAAATAGGAGAAAAGTGAAGCATCCAGCAATGGGAGTCCAAGTTTTATTCATTCAAGGGGTTGTACAATCAGATTTTTAGCCAATTTGGAGGCCACTGAAGTACCAGAGGTCATGCTTGCACCCAAGTATGAGGATGCAATTGAAGAAGCTAATTTTGGAGTTGTAGCTGAAAGTGATCAAATTCAGCTCACTTGTCTAGTCTAGGACAACAATAGGCATGATCAAAATCAAGGTGTAAGTGAGTTTATCTACATCCTTCATGAAAAATTGCAACAGTCTATTGTATATATGCATGTGTTTCATGTTCTTTCAAAAATACATAGTCATGTAATGCATCCATTGTTGGCCAGAAGGGGTAGTTATTTCACAAAACCAATCAATGGTTTTGTCTAACTAAGCCTTGTTGTTGATTAGATTAGGTTAGAATAGGTTTCTAGATGTTGTTTTCAATTCCCTAAGTGTTGTTCAACACAGTTAAGTAGTCTTCTTTTTGCATTTTTGGTTTTTCAATAAGTTTCCAAGGTGTCAAACTTTTTTGTTGAGTTACAACATTGAACAAATTTGTTTTCAGGTTTGTTTCCAAAGTTGTGCCATATTTCTAAGTGACTATGTGCCCAATGGATAAGCCTATGCAGCTGGTCTGATGTTTAGTAGGCAAACACATAGTAGATGTCACCAAAAAATGTTACCTAATTTTGCTAATAGCTCAATCAGGTAGAGCTGTTGTGATTTACAAATGAAAAGAAGGTACATTTTCTTTCTGCTACATTACATTCATGTGCATAAACAAAATCAGAAGATTACATTACTAGATTGCATTTATACAAATGCATATATTATATAAAAGATTGCACAATATTCTCAAGGAAAGTAATCTTTATTGATAATGTAAATGTATAATGTCTCACACAAGCTGCAAGACTAACTCTTTTAGTGAAAATGAAAGAAAACATTATACATTGATAGAGATAAAGGAAAATAAATGCACATATAGAGAAAGGTAACCTGTCATTGCCTGAATGATGAGTCTTGGTTGAGTTGCCTTGTATCATCTTTAGTCTTCATCTTCATTCTTTTTCTTGTCTTACATCCAGTTGTTTCTCCCTTACTGCTCCTAGTTGCCTGCATTTGAGAGAGAGAGAGAGTTAGAGAAATGGAAGGTTACTAATCCATACATGCACATACATCTATAAACATACAATCTGATCTTCTTGTGCACTAAAACAACTAGTATGCCAAAGATGCTCAAGAAAACAATAGGATTATCAAACACATCTATCATATGCACATATTTTTCTCATTATGCAGGTATAGGGAAAATTATGTTTTTTTTTTCTTTCATCTGATTAAGGCATGTGGGATTAAATGTGGCTCCCACAAGGATTGAGCCTAGCGTTCTATCATTTTTGTTTTGACAAGATAATCTTGCAATGTCTTTTATGACATTGTGATGCAGTCAAGGATGAATTCATCATTCATAGTAGTGAGGTTGGTGAATTCACTAGTATAAATGATAAATTGATTCTCAATTGAATCAATGTCATAAAAACTAAACAATGGTTAACATCAAGTACAGTGACATAGAAAATGCTATCAGTAGTTTTACCAAATTAGGAGGGTGAGGACAGTGTTAGAGTTTCATGAAGACGACAATGTTAGTGGATGGAGGGGCTAAATATAGGAAAATTTCTTCAAATCTTAGAAGTCTTGGTATTGAAAAGGCTTTCAAAATAGTGAGACTCATCAAGTGTAAAATGATTGGATTGGATGAATTACATGAATTTTGTACATGATAGATAAGAAGGAAACAAGGCATTCAACTTGATGGCACTATTATTTATGTCACCTGTTAAAGAGTCATGCAAAGTACAATCTTATGCAAGCAAGGGTTTCAAGTACAAAGGGGTTGTGTTCATGAAGGAATGGAAAATATGTGTAGGGTCCTTGAAATATACCCATACTATGCAATGACATTGGGTCTTTTAGAGAATCCATTTTTCTTTGAGATGACAATATGTTGCCTGTGGCAGCCAAGACAATGAAGTCTCAGACTAAGAATACAATAGTGATGACAGCTAGTAAATTTTTTTTTTTGTTAAATATTTCATGGTGATATGAAGACAGAGGTACAAAAGAGACAACTGACAGTAGAAGAGTAATGACAGGTTCATGCCGGCCCTACACAGTGCCTAGCAGAGAAAATAACATCACCTCTGTGCTATCAAAATACAACCAATGGTGGTGATAAAAGACTCCTCATGAACAACATGACACCAATACTCCATGAGGACAATCTACAATTTTTTAAAAATAATTAAAAAAATCAATGAATGGCAGAGACAATCCTTAGTTCTAATGGAGTACATTGGTTTATGTTGTTAATGCATCTTCAAGCTTTTGAGAAGTCTAATACATTCTAAAACTTGAGCAAGAATGAGTCATGACCAACAAAAAGGGATGAAACCCTGAAGGTTTTTTTATAGAAAACTCAAGCGAGAAGCATAAATTTAAAAGTTCCAGAATGCTAAGGAAATGCATGAGTAACACAAAGAATGTATTTTTTCTGTAAACCCTAGGGCATGGAGACAAAATAAATAAGAATACAAGAGTGCTCACTATTCTTGCACCCACAGAAGTTTGAGATGAGCTTTTAATTACATAAATATGAAATAAAGGCAGTGGTAATATGAGGAAAACCATAATAGAATGAAGGCTTGTCTTCATTTTTCTTAGGGAGAAAGGTAGAAGCCACAAACCTTTAGCCTATATATATTTTGTGAAAGCCCTCTAGCTACCTACAAGAACTCAAAGAGGAAAAAAACAAAAAAACACAGGTGCATACTTATTGAGTATAATACATATAATGGAAATACCCAAAGAAGTAAAATACAGATCCACGACTATAGAAGAGGGTATGTTCATCATTTCATCCAAGTGAGCTCAATTCAAGCTTATTAAAGAGTAAAAATGCAGAAATTTAAAGAATGAGAGCTTACCCTATTGCTGCTATGAAGAAATAAATGAATGGCCACGGGATTTTCCCTCAGTTTTTCCTCTCAAAGGTTCAAGCCTAGCTCTCCAATGGCGGCCAAGAGCAAAGTATATCAACAGAAACCATGAACATAAGGAAAAGTATCAGGAAAATGTGGATAGTTGTGGCCTTGAAGGCTCAAATGGATTTCAAAATGGAAAGAAAAGCCATATTTATGACTAGGGATAGCACTTACCTTGCTTTTCTGGTTATAAATCTTCAAAAAACACTCAGAAATCGCCATGGAGGAGCCACAAACGCTCAATAAAACCCTTGCAGGTCGGCTCTCTCAATTTTCAAAAGGCTCAACAGAGAAATGAAAATGCCTTGTGCATTTTTTCATATGTTTTCTTGCTTTAGGGTTTTTACCCTAGGAAATGCTGACAAGTAAAGGTATTTTACCTTTCTTTAAAAAAAGAGAAACATGGAGACTAATATATGCACTGTGGGATAAGACTTTAAGTATTATGTCTTATGTATTTTGAACCTCATGCTATGCCTTATTTTTTCCATATCTCTCATGTTTAGGGGTCTTCAAGACTTGGTCTTCTCTTTGCATTTACCACATAGTCGAATGAATGCATTTTCATTTTTCTTGCATTTCACTTTCAAATGTAAAGCATTTAACTAAGTGGTGTATTATAAATCACTTAGTTAAAGTGTCATTTTTAAATACAAAAAACATGTAAAATTCTATGTAAATGCCTTAATGACCTTGTTAAGTCTTGATGCTTTTTTGCAAGCATATAAGAGAAGTTAGAGGGAGTTTGCAGACATAGGGAGAGAATATAGGATTGTTTGATCAAGTCTAGAGAAGATTTAAGGATGTTTATGGTGGATAAAGTCATGCCTTGACTTTTTCTGCATTATGGAGCTCTTTTGGATGAGATCTTGATGCTAGATTTTAGGATTTTCTGTTGCATCCGACCCAAGAAGGTTCTAGTTCCTTTTTTGGTGGATGATGGGTAGATGATGGGTAGATGATGGTTATATTCTCATTTTGACTCATTTTGTGAGTTAGTACTTACTTGTTATTTTTCTGCTCTGTGAATTTTGTGAGTCCTTTAGAGAAATTGTAGTGTTTTTTAACTCAATTTTGGATATGAAATTCAGTAAAAGACCTTGGATATTAGTGTTTTAAATTTTTTCCATCTTATTCATTTCTTTATTGTGTGCACTATTGATTTGATCAAGCTATCTGTGAGGTATCATCTATTTCCTTATAGATTTTTCTCATGTTTAGCATCTTTATGCAAGATTTTGTGAAGTTTCCTTCCTCTTGGAAGTTTTATCATTAGGACCTCCTTGTGAAATATTTATGCAGAAACACACATGAGTAAGCTGTGCAAGTTAAATTTTCGTCACTGTCAACAAGTGTTTACAATATGAAGATTTATGTTCAAGTTCAGTTCTGTGTATGACCTTTGGAGTAGTTTTTCAGTTTCAATACTCCTTCTTACCCTTTTCCTTGATAAGCAGTTGTTTTAGGTGGCACCATAGGAAGTCGACCTTCTTCAGAGGTCTGATCTCGTATAAGGTACCCACACCTTGGGATCATTCAAATGTTTCACTGAGTGGTTGAACAAGGTTCAAAAAAGGGTGCACATTAATAAGATAACAACTACAATGTACTAATAGTTTAATTTTCAATCCCCAAACAAAGAAATAAATCTATGTTGAAAAAAGAGCAATACAAATGTCTTAGGTGGGGTTCAAGTTGGTCTAATAGGGATGTGTACCAAAGCTATCATATATGTGACAAAATTATTAGTGTTGAGTGTAAATTTGATTTGAATTTGGAGAGACTACGAATTGTGTTCATACCTTAATGAGAAAGTATTGTTTAGGAACCATTTATAAATATCTCTTGGTGTGAATAATATCCGAGTTCTTTTATTTTATAAAACATATGCTTCTCATGTTTGTCCAAAGATTTTTAGAGTAGTCTTATCTTGTGCCTTAAAATAAAGATCTAACAACATTCAGCTACACCAAAGGGCCCAAATCATACTTAACTTGAATGATCATATGCATTCAAAACAATTTTTAGGACTATTTTTTCCTCTTTGATAAAAAAGGGGTTCTTTGTAACTCAATTTTTTGGGTGCAATTCCTCAGTTTTTTGATTAAAAAAATCTCTTTTTTGGAATTTTAGTTTGTGACTTTAAGAGTAATATTTGTAGTTGGAAATATACATATAATACAAATTTACCAATATGCTCACTTTAATGCCTAATTATTCAATTGTCTACTTCAATTATAATGATATGTAATTGACAAGATAGCTCTTGATCCTGTAATAAGTGCTTCAAGATAATTATCACCTCAATGAAGAGGAATTTGTCTTAAAATTAGGAAAAGTGATTTTGATTATCTAACTGGAAGCTTGGAAGGCAAGTATATTTGTTATCCACTATACTTGTTGACATGCACTTGAAATTATGGTAAAATTTAAAAGCCAAATTTTTATAATATTTGGATAATCTATGTATGGATGAAATCCTTGTTATCTAAGAATTAGTTCTATCTATGAATTCTAGTAATTAACATAATATTTTGACTTTTATACATAATAGGTACACATTTCAAATTTTAATCAATTTTGTATTCTTAATAAAGATGAGTTTTAGTTGGTATATGATAGTTAATGTTGATTCTATTTTTTTTTATCTAGTCTTAGATATTCTCTTTGATTGAAGAAAATATCTCTTTATATTTTCTTCTACTCTTGATCATATGTGTTGTGAGTACATTGAGAAAGGATGGTGTAACAACTTCTAGGTTATATAGTTCGTTAAAGAATTTGTCAAAGAATTCCTTCAATTATCTTGTCCCCATGATTGGACTTTTTCTCATTTCAATAATAACACAATGGATATAGTTCATTTTGACTTATTGTTTGATCTATTCTATGCAATCACTAACACAATAGGAAGATAGTTTATGCATTCATGTTTCAAAAGAATGAGATTTTGTTGGTATGCATGGATTATCCTAGGTTAGGCAGGGTTTCCAATAACAAACTTTTTAACTTCAAGTTATTGTTTGTTGAAAATAAAAAAGAATATTTTCATGTGAAATAATTTCTCTAGTTGGGACATAATGAATTATGTGAAAGGATTTTGTAGAGGTGACATAAAATGTGAATGTATGACTTGCAAGGCATATAATTTACTTAATTGAATTCTTTTCTAAGTTGAATTTGAGTGTTTCAACATGTCTAAGGTCCTACCTACATCTATTGAAACCGAGTCCTTGACTAAATTTGGAATTCTATAGTTTCAGTTACTTCTACAAGTACCCCAAATTGTTTGTAAACTCAAATAGAAACTATTTTAGAATTTCCATAAAGAACTCATTCCTGTCAATTTTTTTTCTCTTTCATCAAAAACACATATATGAGTTTTCTATGTAAAAAAAGGGCTTGGATATTTACTCCACTCCAAGCATCTTGCTATGGGTATTAAAACAAAGTAATTAGATGACTAGATATTTGGTCCTCTCCAAGCATCTTTATAAGGGTCTTATATAAACAAAGTCTCAGTCAAACTGTTAATATAAATTTTTATTTGCTTCTCAATCCTTATTTTAAATAATATTAGTACATTAGTAGAGTTGTTGCACTATTTGTTTATTATTTTATGCATGGGAGATATGGTAGGTATTTTATAGAAAGTGGAACAAATTTGGTATTTGGGTGTATATTTATTAAAATTAAATAACCAATTTGATTCGATAAACATATAAAATTCATATTGAGCATTATTTTGGAAGTTATCTTGTGCATGTAAGGATATCTAGAAAATTCTAGGAAATTCTAGAGATGCAATGTAACATGCCCATTGTTCTACCCAATAATTTTATTATGTTTTACCCACAAGTGAATAGTTTATGCTACTAATATTATGAGCAATAAATTTTTTCTTTTCATTTGAATAACAAGATGCACATTTGAAACATAAACATTTCAAACTTTCCCATTGCATAACAAAGAATCATTTCAACAATATAGCAATTTCACATTACATAATTTCAAGATGATATTTCCCATTTACAATTTCCATAGAGATGGATACATGATTACATACATAGCTTCTACAAGCTTACTGAAATAGAGATACAAATGGTCCATATGTCCTTCCTCAAATCTTGGTTGCCAACTGCATGAGGAGAAGCATCACTTAGGTTATTTTCCACCAACCATGAACTTACTATGGCCCCCAACACATCTACCTAACTGGTAAGATGACCCTACCCTTCAATGAAGAGATTGGTTTGGTAACCTCATAATACTAGCCTTCTCGAAGCATGGTGTTGTGTCCTACATATCTAGAGCTTCCATACAGTGGATAAAACCTACATGTATGACTTTCCATGCCTAGTATGCAAATCCAGATGATAGTGAACTGATAGTCTAAATAGTGGTCACTTACACTACTTTGGCCAAAGTATTCATCACCCAAAATTTAGAGTGGAGTTCACATGCTGACCCACCCTTCTAGCTCGATTTGATTTTTACCATTCATACTCTTAACTTACAACCCAAAAAGAAGAAAGTAATGACATAATAACTTGACTAACTATGTTACACTCTTTCCCATGGATTATTCTAACCCCAAGAATATCCAAGTTAATCACCTATTCCAACTAATATTTCCATCTAAAGTACTTCAAGACATCAATACATGCTACATATGTTGCAAGTATGGATGTGTTTGTTGGTGTTGTCATTAATTTTGTCATTGATGTCAACATAGTTCAGGTTGATTGCAGATGGTACTTGTATAGTTGAGATACTATAGAAGTTCTTACAGTACATGGATCTATATTTTTGATGGAGTAGTTGTATTTTTTCCAAGTTCTTTTCAGAGAATTTAAGAAATAATGAAGGCAGTGTTGAGTGTGTGTTCTAAGTGTGCTTTGGTATTGTGCTCTGAATTTTCTCTATGTTGATCCTATGCATGTGTTGATCTGTAGTATTTTTCATGAGCTTCAATGGATAATATATCCTAAGTTTTAGCTTCTATATCGATGGAGAATGAAAGATGCGTTCACCGATGTGTGAACTAGTTTGACAAAACTAATTGTTTGTAGGTTGGGAGAAATGTTTTGACTCCATAGTCTTCTAATGCTTTGTTTTAGATCTTGCGGATCTGGGAGATGATTCATATTATTGGTTTCTATGTTCTGAAAAACATGCTTGTGATTGGGTACTCCAAAAGACTTGCTCCAAAGCCCCTGTGTGTTGTTGGTTGGTTCGCTTGGACTGTTGAAGAATATTCTATGTTTGAAGATTGTTGTAGTTGTTGCAGATATACCTGAAGGTTTCTTAGAGATGGTAAAATATCTAGTGAAGTGTTTTGAGTGATCCACATGTGATCATCCTGCTAGAGATGAGCATACTTCAAATATCATTTTTGTTTTCATTAGGTTTGGCCGACTTGGTGTCTACATGTTACATAAAGATTTGCATTGATTTAAGAAAGAGTGTGATTGGTACAAGATGTTGTTTGGGTCCTAATTAAATATGTAATTGGAACTCTCATTCTTATCCACCACGAGAATGTTGAGTAGCTGACCTGATTTGAATTTGTAAATTGAAGGATGTTTAGCCGACCTTGGAGAATGCTTCTAGGGTTGAAGATGGTATAAAAGCAAGTCAAGATCTTCCAAATTGATGTAAGTAGAGAACAAGGAAGTGAAGTGTGTGAACAAGTGCAAAAAGAAAAGTGTGTAAGAGTGAATCAAGGAAGAAAATCTTTGATGTGTTAGATTCCTGAAAGCAGTGAGTTGACGGTGTCTACAATCTTCTGATCAAGCTGTGAATGTGTGGAACCCTTTATAATGGATCTTTATTTATCTTTTCTTTTTCTATAGGAAGTGAGCCTCCTTCTGGATAGCAAGTCCTATTGAAGGTAGTGAGCCTTTGTATTTGGGAAGTGAGCCCTCTGGTAGTGAGCCTTTGTATTCAGTATTGCATTATTACTATATTGTGAGCTAATCCTCACCGTGGTTTTTCCCTCATTGGGTTTTCCAAGTAAATTTGGTGTCTTTGGTGTTTGCTTTATGTTATTTTCATTTCATGTTTACACTTTATAATAGACTGAGTTAAAGTGGAATTAATTAAGGATAGAAGTAAAGGAATTTGTTACAACTGATTCACCCCCCCTCTCAGTTGTCTTGTGCATTTCAACAACATACATATAGTATTGAAAACCTATGTATAAATAGATACACATTCATACAAATTCAAATATAGATTATATAAGAATAATAAAAATAAAAATGTTTCACCAAAACAAGAATCAACCAAGAAACATGCAAGATTATCCCAAGCAACTTATCGTGTATTTAAATCAATCTTTTCCAAACAAGGCATTCATAACAAATAACCTTTCAAACATAAATAAAAAAGGAATAAAAATCAGCATGCCTATAGAAAAGCTCCAACTGATATTTCTTCCTTCCTAGCTCAATCCACAATCCCTCTTGCTACTTTTCTAAGTTCAACCTATCTTCCACTTCTAGCCTCTTTCTAATTCGCTCAACAATTACAATTACAAAATCACAAAGCAACTCACTAACTCTCGAAGCTCTCTAATTCACTTGCACATAAAATATAACAAAATAACAATGAAGAAATCAAAGTGAAAAGTGTAACAAATGGTAGAAATAGCACCTCTATATATGCTAAAGTTTGAGCATCCAAAGGCTACAAAAAAGCTAACAAATCTACCACCTTCCTAATCAAATGCATCGACTTAACTAAATTAAACTCTCAGATTGCAACACATAATAGTCATCTTATTTCCAATTTCATAGAATGGTTGAGTTGACTTCATTCTTGTGACAACTTGACTCTTTTACTGAGTCAAGGCACAATGACACATTACTACAGGTTTCCTATTTGATTCACAAGTCGAATACCCTCACAATTTTTTTCCATTTTTGCATTGACTAAGTTTCATGCTTATCTTATGGCTTTACCTAGATATGGAACAAGTTTTAGACTTCTATTGGTTTCCACATTCTACAAATTTTGGCACCACCTTCATACTTTAGTGCCCTTTGTTTATGCGCAGTTGAAGACTAAGTCAACAATATTGAATTTGCATTTATCTTTACTTGCAACGTTTAAATAGTATTTACCTTTACCCATGCGCAACACATAAGTATTTT
The DNA here is from genome assembly GCA_007115665.2 of Sequoiadendron giganteum. Taxonomy (NCBI): domain Eukaryota; kingdom Viridiplantae; phylum Streptophyta; class Pinopsida; order Cupressales; family Cupressaceae; genus Sequoiadendron; species Sequoiadendron giganteum. The sequence goes on along the minus strand of CM021107.1, from coordinate 124,920,845 downwards.
TGACTTATTGTCCTCATGTTTTATGCATAGTATATTAAACTTTAGCCATTGTTTCACACATAGCAGTGCTATGTTAATGCACTTTACCTATTACAAAGCTTTTTTAATATATCAAACAACAACACTATGTTAATGCACTTTTCTTATTACAAAACACTTTTACTATATCAAACAATATATACTATATATTGTTGATATATATATATATATATATATTATATCTTTAATATCTAAATATATATATATATATATATATATATATATAATTATATCCTCATGATTACTAAATGCATTACTTTCCAATTAAATAAATATATAAACATATATCAAAATAATTATATATATGTATATATGTTTACATTAACTTAATTATATACATATATATTAATATATCTATTACATATATGTAACATTATTTTGATATCCTGACATAAACACATATATTCTCATAGTCTTCGATTCAATGCATATACACAAAGAGTATATATATATGTCACATTTGTCCCATCGATAATCCCATGCTTATGGGTTATCCATTCATGAGTAGATATGTCTATCTATGTATACTCATGCAAGCATATACTCACATGTATGAGGTATCGTAGATATATACATATATACATATATACATTCTATGTATATACTTCATCAATTGATATATAAATATGAACACACAAGGAAGGAATTTTACTCGGCATAAATACTTAATAACATTTTCCCAATCAAGAAAATTCAAAGACTAAAACCATAAGACAATACAAAACATTCCCAAACCAAAACTGAAGATCACTTACCAGTTCTCGAAACTAACTTGACTCAACTTAGACCAACTAGGATGTGAGTGTGTGTATGCTCAGTTAGGCTCATTAAAAGTTACCAAGCCAAGTTCTTCTCCTACGTGATACTCCCCCTCTCTTCCGGAGGTTCAAATCCGTTCTTGCATCCAGCTTAGTACATCACAACAATAGTTAGCCAATAAAAATACATTCATAAGCATCATATATTTTCATCTTCAGAAATATAAAATATCAAATTGAATTAGACATTCATTCATCACATTATACATCAAGATTCATATACAAAACACATTCATATATTAAAGCATTTTAACCAAACAAGGTAATAGTAAATAGGTAATAACACACAGGGTGTAACATGAAAATTTTCTTGAAGTATAGAATGATTGGTGAACCTTGTCCATTCATAAAATAAGTTATAGACCAATTATGAGGAATGAAACAAAATTTACTGTTAATGCAACTATATTTAGCAAACTCTATATGAATTTTATTTTAAAATTTTACACATATTTGTCTCAAAAATTATCAATTCACCAATCTAAATTTTATTTAAACCAAAAAAATAATTGTCAAAGATTAGCCCATAAAAAATACCCTCTAGAAAACTAGGCTTTATCTGAAGATTACTCACACACCATCCACTTTTTTCTTCATATTGGACTCCTTATGGAATGAGTTACACAATTTTTTATTTGAAATTAGCATATAAATTGAATCTTATTTTATTTTATTTGTATTTATTCTCAAATGTTAGGGTTAATTTTTGATGCAAACTAAGGTCCTCATGTGGGAGACTTCATCTCTTGGTTAGAAATTTGTGTTGCATAAAAAAGTGAGCACACGGTTATCTCGTTCCACTTCTCTGATTTCAATGGGGACTCCTCTAATCACTGTAATTTTAATATTGCAAAGGAAAAAACAAAATGAATGAAGGTACACTTATGCCTTTAATCTCGTAGGACCCTCCTAATTGAGCCCTTTTGTTTTCATATTGATTAAATAATATCACAACCATTATTTTTATTTTGTATTTGAAATTGCTATTATTTCCTCACTAAAACATAGTAGCATATAGGTCATATAAATAACTACTCTCGTAGTCTTCAGTATTATTATTTTTTCGTATTGATACTAGTGTATATTTGGATTAGAAGTTGTCCATGGCATTTTTTTCTATTTGGGTTAGGATGAGAAGTTGTACACTTTTGTATATTTTAAAGTATCAAGTATGCATTTTTTGGGATTAAGGTGTCTCAACCTTAGAGTCCTAACATTGATTTAATTGTTGTAATTTATGTATTTATTTGTATTATTTAATTTCCTATGGTGTCATGTCACTAATTGGGACCCACCAGTTGGGTGGCATCCCCGTTGGAGGTGATTGGATGACACATCATCATCCCAAGTGGACTTAGGCATCCCACTTTGGAATCTATGACATATGACATATTCTATGACACATCATAAGGCATCTTTGAATGCATGGGTGAAAGTTGGCGCCCAAGTTGGGTTATGATAAGATGTAAGAGAATCAACTATTTTTAGCCAATTATGATAGATTCTCTTACAACTGTAAGTGTTGTTAGCTATGCGAGATTCTATGACAGATTTAAGATGTGTAAGGCATTTTTCATAAGCTATTTTTAGCATATTTTAGGTGTCCAAGCTTGGAAGAAGACTATATGCATGTTTGACAAGTGTAAGGGGTGTAAGGGAATATTGAACATGTGTCCAAATGCATGCCTAAGGTGTTGAAAGTTGTGCCTTTTGGATTTGGATGACCCTCACCTTCTAGATGCTTCTTGAAGCTTGTAACACTCTATTTATTGAGTGCCTTGAGTTGTAGAATGCATAGTTTATTTGCAAGTAACAAAGTGTTGCTAGTATCATTCCAGAATAGGTGCTTGTTTGAAGCACTCGTAGAAGAAGGCTATGTACTTGGTGATGTATTGTAACTCCTATTTGAAGTAATATAAATAGTACTGTGCTTTTGGAGGGTGGGGTTTTTTTACCCAAAAGGGTTTACCCCATGACAATTTTGGTGTCACTATTTTTATGCATTCTTGTTGTTCTACTTCCATTATTCTATGCATGTGCTTCTTTTATTGTAATAGTAAAAGGTGTTAAATGAATTTTTTGTAACCCTCCTCTTCTTAGATTTGTGTAGGAAGTTTTTTTCGCTCACCCAGCTTTCTTTCAGTTGGTATCGGAGCCTGGACAACCTTGGTTCCTTTGTTGGGTAGAAGGGTTTTTTGAGCTAATCTTTGTTTTAGTGGGAGTTTTGCAGAAGACTGTATTTCGTGACCTTGTTGCAGGAAAGAGATGGCAGGCACATCTAAGAGGATTGAGATGGAAAATTTTAACAATGGTAATTTTGAGTTGTGGAAGGTCAAAATGGAAGGCATGTTAGTAGACCAAGACTTATGGCTTGCAATTTATGGAACCAAACCTTCAGGCATGAAACAAGAGGATTGCGATGTCATGGATAGGAAAGCCAAGGGTCTTATTAGACTTTGTTTGGCTGATTATGTCCTCCTGAATGTCCATGAAGAGAAAACTTTTGCTTCTCTGTGGAAGAAGCTTGGTGATGTCTATCAAGCTAAATCCCTGGTAAACAAGTTTTTCTTGAGAAAGATATGTATTCTCTGAAAATGGAAGATGGAGGATCCATTATAGATCACCTAAACTCTTTTAACATGTTGGATGCACAACTAGGTTCTGTTGGAGATAAAATTGATGAAAAATACCATTGCATGCTTATTTTGTGTTTGTTGTTGGACTCTTGGGATCACCTGGTAATGGCTATTGGAAGCACTAATTCCACCTTCAAGATGGATGAGTTTATTGCCTCATTACAATTTAAGGAGATGCGAAGGAAGTCTTCTGAGATGGCCAAGGAGGCCCTTGCAGTTCGTGGCAGACCAAAAGAGAGAAGTAAAAAGAAAGACAAGAAATCTAAGTCAAAGTCTCTAGGGAGATCTAAGTCTCCTGGTAAGAAGTCCAAGGCAAAATTTTGGAATTGTGGTGAATTTGGTCACATTCAAAAAGATTGCAAGGAGGATAAGAAGAAAAACAAGTCTTTCTTTGATTTTGAATATGAGAAATCATCCCAAGATGATGGAGAAGCATTTATTGCAGCCTTGGCAACCCATGCATCAGATGATGTATGGTTGCTAGATTCGGGTGCATCCTTTCAGATGACTTCTCATAGAGATTGGTTCTTGATGAGGAGTACAATGGTAGAGACGTGTACTTGGTTGATGAATCTCACTTGAAGATTGTTGGATGTGAAAGAGTCAAAATCATAAGTCTTGATGGAAGAGTGAAGGGGATTGATGGTGTCTTGCATATCTCAAGTTTGGCATGAAACCTGATTTCTGTAAGTAAATTGAATGATTCGGGAGTGAAAGTTGTTTTCTTTGGTGGAGGATTCAAGATGACTAGAGGGGCTATGGTGTTGGCTAAGGGTGTTCATATTGGCACCTTGTTTCAGCTTGATGCATGCACTATACAGTGAAATAGTTGTTCTAATGTACCGAAGAAGAGATCTTTGGGTTCTTCATCCTCACCATTAGATTATGCAAAGAAAAATCATGTTGCAAGTACATTTGATGGTCATGCCTTTTGGGTACCTAAGGGTGCTCATTCCATGGAAACGAAGCTTCCTACAAAGAAGAACATGTTATGGAACCAATGACTTGGTTACATTGGTGAGAAGGGTCTTAGAACCTTGAAAAATAAGAGCCTTGTTGAAGGCCTTGATGATTGTAATCTCAAGTTTGATTTTTGTGAACATTGTGTATATGGAAAACAACACTATGTTTCTTTCTACTCTAGTTATCATAAGTCTTATGGGGTTTTGGACTATGTTCATTCAGATGTTTTTGACAGTCCTGTAAATGTTCCTTCGTTATCAATATCTGTATATTTTGTTTCTTTCATAGATGATCACAGTAGAAGGACATTTGTTTATTTCCTTAGAAGTAAAGCTAAAGTCTTTAATCAGTTTAAGGAGTTTAAGGCCTTGGTAGAAAATCAGACTAGCAGAAGATTAAGTGTTTGAGAACTGATAATGGTGGTGAGTTTTGTTCCATGGATTTTGACAAGATCAATAAAGAGCATGGGATTGAGAGACATAAGACAACTCCTTACACTCCACAAAAAAATGGAGTTGCAGAGAGAATGAACATAATGTTGATGGAGAGGGCGAGGATTATGTTGAGCGGTGCTATCCTTGAACAAAAATTTTGGACTGAGGCGGTAGCCACTACACATTATTTGATCAATAGATCTTCTACATTAGTGCTTGTTTGAAAGACACCCATAGAGGAGTGGTCGGGTAAAAATCCTTTGATGAGAAATCTTAGAGTATTTGGTTGTGAAGCTTATGCTCATGTTCCAGTTGAGAAGAGGTCTAAGTTGGAGAAAAAGGTTGTTAAGTGTATCTTTATTAGCTATGCTGTTGGTGTGAAAGGGTACAAGATTTGGGATCTAGAAGCACAAAAGGTTCTTTACAGAAGAAGTGTGATCTTCAGAGAGATGAAACCTTCCTCTATTGAGCTACAACCAGAGAAAGAGGAGAAGCATAAGAAGGAGGTGGTTCAGAGTCTGCCTACTCTGAAGAAAAAAGAACCAAGTACTCCTATTGGACCTCATGATGAGGAGAGCTCAAGTAGCTCTGAAAGTTCTGAAGAAGGAGAACCTTAGCCTCATCCTTTGAGGAGGTCTACATGAGTTAGTGGCAACTAGAAAGGTTTGGATATTCATTATTGAATTCCATTTGTATATTTTCCTTGATTACTAATACCGATAAGCCTAGGATGGTTAGAGAGGCATTGGGTGTGAATGATTTAGATTCCTGGATGCAAGCCATGAATGAAGAGATGGCTTCATTAAAGAAAAACAAGACTTGGGATTTAGTACCTTTACCTGCTGGATATAAACCTGTTGGTTGTAAAAAAAAATTCAAGAAAAAAATGTGGTCTTGATGGTATTATTGAGAAGTATAAGGCATGGTTGGTTGCTAAGGGATATTCCCAGGTGGAGGGAATTGATTATGGGGAGATATTATCTCTTGTAGCAAAGTTGATATCTATCTGGATTTTTTTGTCACTTGCAACTGCATATGACTTAGAAGTGGAATAGATGGATGTGAAGACAATGTTCCTTCATGGTGATTTGGCGGAAGAGATTTATATGTCATAGCTAGAGAATTTCATTGAAAAAGGTAATGAAAATTTGGTTTGAAAACTAAAGAAGTCTCTTTATGGTTTGAAACAATCTCCTAGAATGTGGTATCAGAACTTCAATACCTATGTGTTGTCATTGGGATTTCAGAGATCTAAATTTGACCATTGTGTGTATTTTAAAACTGATAATGGTCACATTCCAATTGTTGTCCTACACGTAGATGATATGTTGTTTATTGGGAATGGTAAAAGTATGATTTCAGATTTGAAGTTTCAGTTGTCAGCATAGTTTGAGATGAAAGACCTAGGTGCAACTAGGTACATTTTGGAAATGGAAATCATGAGAGACAGATCTAACAAAAAATTTTGGTTAATCTAGAGCAAGTATGTGAACTCAGTGTTGGAGAGATTCAACATGGTAGATTGTAAACAGTTAGTTGTTCCTATGATATAGGGGATGAAGCTTTCTATAATTGATTGTCCAAAATCTCCTACTGAGATGGAGGACATGACCAAAGTACCATATGCAAGTGTAGTTGGTAGTTTGATGTATGCGATGGTCTTTATGAGAGCATACATTTCCCAAGCAGTGGGATTCCTTAGCAATTTTATGGATAATCCTAGATGGGTGCATTGGGATGCAGCTAAGAGTGTGTTCAAATATTTACAGGGCACTTCTGAGTATGAATTGTGTTTTCATGGTTATCATATTGGACCTTAGCATTCTATGAGCATTCAAGGATATGTGGATTCGGATTGGGAAGGTGAAATTGATAGCAGAAGATCCACCAGGGGTTATGTGTTTATGATGTTTGGTGGTGCTATTAGTTAGATGATTAAGTAGAAAGTTGTAGTCACATTGTCCACAATAGAGGCAGAGTATATGGCAGCCACTCATGTGTGTAAAGAATCCATTTGGCTTAAGAGGTTGTGTTTTTATATTGGTTTAGATGCAAGACAGATTACTATTTTTTGTGATATTCAAAGTGCAATTTATCTAGCAAAGAATCCTACCTTCCATACTAGAATAAAGCACATTGATGTACAGTATCATTTTGTTCATGATATTGTAGAATATGGAAAGGTGAACCTGGAGAAGGTTTACACTTTGGTGAATGTTGCAGATGCACTGACAAAACTAGTGAGCACTGAAAATTTTAGATGGTGTTCTGATTCCATGGGCCTTGTGGCTCTAAGTAGATGATTTCGTGTGAATCTTGGCAGGTCTTCGACAAGTGGGAGAATCTTGGGATTAAGGTGTCTCAACCTTAGAGTCCTAATATTGATTTAGTTGTTGTAATTTATGTATTTATTTGTATTATTTAATTGCCTATCGTGTCATGTATTTGATTGGGACCCACCGGCTGGGTGACATCCCCATTGGAGGTGATTAGATGACACATCATCATCCCAAGTGGACATAGGAATCCCAATTTGGAATCTATGACATATGACATATTATATGATGCGTCATAAGGCATCTTTGAATGCACGGGTGGAAGTTGGTGCCCAAGTTGGATTATGACAAGATGCAAGAGAATCAACTATTTTTAGCCAGTTATGACATATTCTCTTACAGGTGTAAGTGCTATAAGCTATGACAGATTCTATGAAAGCTGTAAGATGTGTAAGGCATTTTTCATAAGCTATTTTTAGCATATTCTAGGCGTACAAGCTTGGAAGAAGACTATATGCATGTTTGAAAAATGTAAGTGGTGTAAGGGAATATTGAACGTGTGTCCAAATGCATGTCTAAGGTGTTGAAATTTGTGTCTTTTGGATTTAGATGCCCCTCACCTTCTAGATGCTTCTTGAAGCTTGTAACACTCTATTTATTGAGTGCTTTCAGTTGTAGAATGCATAGTTTGTTTCAAGGTAAAAAAGTGCAGCTAGTATCACTCCAAAATAGGTGTTTGTTTGAAGCACTTGTAGAAGAAGGCTATGTACTTGGTGATGTATTGTAACTCCTATTTGGATTAATACAAATAGTATTATTCTTTTTGGAGGGTGGGATTTTTTACACAAAAGGGTTCTCCCCATAGTAATTTTGGTGTCACTATTTTTATGCATTCTTGTTGTTCTACTTCCATTATTCTATGTATGTGCTTCTCTATTGTAATAGTGTGAATATAAAATTTCCAAGCTCCCTTCAGGTTATTTTATTTTGCTTAAGTATCAGCCACACCCTCCTTTAAAAGGAAATATCAAGCTCCTTTCACAGAAGGCTTTATGTGAATTTTGACACTTGTCAGTTGAGCGCTCCTTACAAGGTTTCCTTCTTCTCTCGCTTTGTAAAATCCACTGCCACACTTCCACATGTCAGTAGTTTTCAATCTTTAGTGCCTCTTTCCATCACTCCTCTTTCGACACCCGACTACAGGCCATGTAGCATTGATCCACGCACATTTTTTGGTGGCCCCCACCTTCAGCATAGTATGCTTGAGAGACCTCCACGTGTCTTCGCAAAACAAGTTTTTCATCGCATAAGGAGAAGGATGAAAGTCGACCCCGACCACTTTCTACATGATCTTCTAAAAGGCTTCATCGCAAAGGAGAATTAAGCAGGAAAAAGCCTCACACCAACTACCATGTTTTGTAACTACCGCCATGAGTGGATAGTACGTGTCGATGCTCTGGTCCACTGTGCCACTGGCATCATTCGCAGGGGATGTATCCATTTCTAAGGCATCCTCGTTCATGGCTCAAATATTTTCCATTGCAATGGCTAGGGGAAATCATTGCTAAAACATCATTGCTCATGATTGGGGGATCTTTTCTCTTACTGGCTCATCGAGATGAGTTTTCATTATAAATATTGCTTCTTCTTTCAAAGCAGGAGTTCAAATTTTGATAGAAAAATTGGTATAAAGAACTAGGACTTTACCACTTCTAGATCATTGTAAAGACTTACAAACTGTGCCATCACGGTACTAAATGTTTCATTTGTAGAACTTCTATAAATTTAATGCAAGTTTGGTTTAGATCATGTTTTTGACTCCTCTTTTCAGTGAATGTGCATGAATATTATTTTATGTCATTAAGTGAATCATTTAGATTTCTATCTTTATTTTATATCATTTTGGAACATAGCAGATTGTTGAATGGGCCCTTAGATCGCATCTACAAGATAGATCTATCGTTCCTTACATCTAGATCTCGACACATCGCCCTAGTTAGATCCTTTTATTTTACCAAACAAGGAGGGGTAAGAAATTATTCAAACAAGAAAATGTTACAAAGCAAGGGCATTAAATGGCCCTATCAAGTTCAACCAAGTGATCCAATTGAGGAGACAAATCTGGGGGTAGTTGACCTTGATCCACTAAATTCCAATCATGAATATGATCAGAAGCCCATTTAGCCAAGCAATCAGCAACACCATTCCATTCTCGAGGAATATGAGTGAAAGTAATATTGTCCATAGAAACATAAAGAGTGAGAATTTGTTCAACAATCAAAGCCAGCTGCCAGCTCACATCATCTAAATACCGTCTTTCCAGTAATTTCACCACAATCTGGGAGTCAAACTCACATATGATCCTTCACCATCCCAATTGACTACCCCGCTCCATAGCCAATAAAATGGCCTGAGCCTCCATAACATTATTAGTATGACGACCCTTATACACAAAGAAGATAAACTGAACATCCCCAGAGCTATCCCGACCAACACCTCCAATGCTAGCATGACCCAGATTTCCATGAGAAGAGCCATCCGAGTTGATTTTTAGGACTCCATGAGGAGGAGGGGTCCATCTTCCCTCCCTATTCACCTTCGGGGTAGGATGTCTACAACTGTTGCACATGATCTGTCGTTGCTGAGGTGGAAGATGATGATGATTACAACAACCAACATCACAAGGATCCACCAACACAGTCATATCAAACTTAGCTGCAATAGTTTCCCCTAAAGAGTGGAGAATTTTCCACCATAGGTGAGGGGCCATCAACATCGAATCTTGAAAAATCCTCCTATTCCCCTCCAACCACAAGTTCTAGATAATAAAGGATGGACCAAGAGCCCAAGCAACCTGAAGAAAGGAGGTAGAAATAGGGGCCCTGCCCCACCATTCCCCAAACTCCACCAATGAGGACACATGTCAGCAGACCGCATTCTACACCCCCCACTAGAAATGCCAAATCTCTCTAGCATAGGAACCTTGGAAGAAGAGATGGGAGACACTCTCTTCACAACAATGACACAAAACACACATAGAGGGGCCAAGGAAACCACACTTACATAAATTATCCCAAGGCACCAATTTTGAGCCACTAACCACATAAAGAAGTTGCACTTAGACCATGACAGCTTGTGCCAAACTTGCTTCCACCAAGGGACCTCAATGTCCCCAAACAATTGCCTACCTAACTGCTTATAACCAGCCACCATAGAGTACTTTCCAGACAACTCCGAACCATCCCAAGCCAAGTCATTAGGACCCCTCAAAGAATTACAAGCACGGGAAGCCAAAAGCAGGGAGATCTCATGCCTGTCCCTCTGAGACCCTCCAAGTGGCCATTTAGAAGGATGCTTCCAACGAAAACTTACGACCAATCTATTGAATGCCTCTTGTTATGTTTTTGTCCTTGATGTCATCTTATGATTATCTTACATCTTGGTTATCTTCTCAGTTGATACATATTTTGATTGGCACACTCACATCATTGGTTTTATTATCTTGGTGGCTCTGATCATTTAACTTCATGTGTAGATTACAAATGGTTGTTGAGGTATTCTAGTTACAGATCATTTTTCTCCATTTGATTAGGTGATACATTTATGGTTTAATCTATTATGGTTCAGTGATGATCTCAATTATGTTGTCCTTGGCATAAATCAACTTTATATAGGCTGACTATTTATGGCTTGTTCAGTAACAAGCATCTTGAATTTAAAAATGGTCTTGAAACTCTCAAAGGTATACTTCTCTACTCTCAGTCAGAGAAATTGATATAAGGAATTCAGTTATGGTATTCAATTTTTAGGGTTTGGCATATTATAAGGGGTTAATCTTTATTGTGTTAAAGGCATTTTGAACCTTACATGAAGTTAGCCTTCATTAACCTTCACAAGTCATTGAAATGAATGTTACATTGAAAATCATATTGCATTGGTCAATTTTTTATATCACATTGGATGAGACCTAAGCTTTGATCTTTGGAAAACTTCAAGTCTTTGAAATCGACATATGTGAGTAATGTGGTCTTTTTCAAAACATTTATTTAAGGCATTATTATGACAGCAGTTGACTTGGCAATTTGGTAAAGGCTTTTGGTTGAGTTTTTATTGGCATGTCTACTCCTATGTTGTTCTTGGATTTCAATCTTTATCATATGTTATTTTGGATTATAATGAATATACTCTATCACATTTGTCCTTCGGACTCCAAATGATTATCTCCATTTGCAAAGGATTTTGTTTTTGCTTGCATTGGAAGTTTAGGGAAAAAAATTTTTTTGTCTCACGTTTTTGTGTTGCCCACATTCTGGCTGCCACCATGCACCCTCCACCTTGGCCGCTTCTAGTTTCCTTTGGCATTTTTGTTGTTGGACAACAATTGGGAGCAGTTAGGAGCTCTCCACAGAGGTTGCTCCATGTGTCTTCCTTCAACCATTGGGTGCAGGCATGCGTTTGGGAGGTTGTGTGGCCGTTTTTCCTCTCCATTGCAGATCTGGTAATCTATTCTTTGAACAAAAATTTTGTTTTGCGAGGTATTTGTTCTTTGATTGGTTTGCAGATCCGTTTTTGGTCAAGAAAAATAGTTATGAAGTTGTTCTTTCTCTCTTTTGCAAAGTGAAAAATTGAAAACAACTATTACTTTCCTGAAAGAGTCAAAAATATTTGCTTCTAAGGTTGAAAACGTGACTGCAATTTTCTATTAAGGGTTATCATGACAGTAATATTAAGGATCTGTGTTGTCTGGTTATGGGTAATGATAATACCTCGAATCTTTGCATATGGTTATCTGGGTTCATGGATAACGTTTCCTGTGAAAGTATTTCAGTTACACCTCACAATGATTTTAGTTTATTGAGTTTTTTAGTCACTGTATTAGACATAGATTTCAGAATATTCTCTCAGCCTCACTGGAATTTGTGGGTAACTATTAAAATGCTTGGTTATTGGTTTTCAGTTGCATGCTGGTTGGGGTTTCAGTTATCTCTCTCTCATTGCAACTTATTTCTCAGATCTCCTTGGGTATATGCATTCTTTATTATTACATGTAGGTAAAATTTGAAGGTGGTTTCTTTTTGCTAAAAATACTTATGATGCATTGTTGGTCTAGTCAAGAAAAATGGTTATCATTTCATTTTTAAATGATGTGCTCTCATTGCATTTGTTTAAGCACTGCATGTGCAGGCTTCTCGTGAAGACAAGCTCTGTCACTCTTCTATTCTTGGTCATTGTTGTTCTATCCTAAACAGAAAGAAAGAATCTCTCTTTCATGAACACTGCAACATCATATCTGACTCGACAGTCATTATGTAACCTGAAAAACAACCTTGCATAACCATTTCTAGAAAGTAAAATTTGAGAGACAATTGTAATACTTCCAATTTGTAATGATGTTTTTTTATAAAAGGAAAAACCAGTGAGTTTAGGGTTCAATCATGATAGAAAATCAAAAACAAAAAAAATAGCGGTATTACTATTTAGAGTTTTGGAAGTCTATTTTGTTCTTTGATGCTGAAAATTTGAAAACAAAGTGTGTATTCAGATTTGTAGCTTTCTATATGGGAAAATATTGAAAATAAAACAGTAAGAAAAGAAAGAAAAGATGTATGATTGTAAAATAGTTTGATGAGACTATATTGTAACAGAGATAGGATTTTCTTCAATATGCATCAAGATTTGATAATGCATGGAATTCTGAAGAGTCAATTCTGACTCTTGAAAATTCTATGGTTTGTCTGTCAAGAGGCACTTGACAGAAATCAAGTGAAACAGAGAGATCCTCTGTACTATTGTTTGTTCTATTGAATATCTAGAAAGGGGTTGGTTCTCCTTGAGATTGGTGTCTCTAAACAGAGGGGTTGGTGCTCCTTGAGTTGGTGCTCAGAAATCGGCCATTGAGGCTTTGTCAAAATACATTATTGAAATGAAAGCCTAAAAAAGGCAGCAGGTTCAGGAGTGGTTTTTCTACCCCAGAAGGGTTTTCCACTCAGCATATCTTGTGTCTATTGTGTCTCTGTGACTCTTTTGCTTCAGTACTTTACTACTTTAAAATGCAATGTTACATTATTCATTTCAGTTTATATGATTGCATTCGATTACATGAACGACACTATCATTGAAAAATGAGAACATATGTATGGATCTTTTCAGTTTCAGTTTAAAATATTTAAGAAGTTATAAACACTGATTCACCCCCCCTCTCTCAGTGTATTTTCACTCCAACACAATCCACCATGTTGCGCCACCTTATAATGCTCCATAGTATCCCAACCAACCACAATACAAACATCACAAAGGGATTGGAGGTGAGGAAAAGAAGAGAGAATAGGAGGGTGACCATCCCAAGAATCTAACCAAAATAGAGCCTTTGACCTTGAATGACAGATCCAAAAAAGTGCACACTTAATAAAATGCACCCCCACTTTCAAAGTATGCCAAATCATAGAACCAATCCCTTCCAGAGGATATCGAGGAACTTCAAAAGAAGCAACACCTCGAAGATATTTATGGTTGATAATACAAGCCCATAACTGATGTTGATTGGTACACCATCTCCAGTAAAGCTTGGCCACAAGAGCTTTCCCATTCAAAATAGCAGAGCGTAAACCAAGACCACCCTCCTACTTTGGTCTACACATAGAATCCCACTTAACAAGGCTCCACCTTAAATACAAAAAATTACCACTCCAAAGAAATTGATGAGAAAGAGTGTCAAATTCCTTAAGGAAATGCATAGGAGCCGTATGAACAAAGCACCTATAGATTGGAAGGGCCTGGATAACTGACTTAAGAAGAGTCACTCTAGCAGCAGTAGACAACCAATGATGAGTCCAATGAGTAACCTTCCACCTAAGCTTATCAAGCAACAACTGCTAGGAGGACCTAGGCTGATGACCAACAACAAGAGGAATACCTAAGTAGACAAAGGGAAGAGACCCAATTTGAAACCGTAGAATAGCTACAATCCACCGCTGGATAGCTCGAGGACTATTAAAGAAGAATATAGAAGACTTATGCTCATTGAATTTTTGGCCTGAAGCCGCAAGGTAGCTATCCAAAGCTATCCTGAAGGATTCAGCCTCCCTAATACAAGTCAGTCCCATAAGAGAGGTGTCATCCACAAATTGGAGATGAGAAAGTGTAGGCAAGCCCATCCACCACTACCACCCATGAATCAATCCCTGTGAAACCTAAGACTTAAGAAGCCAACCCATCCATTCCACCATAATAATAAACAAATAAGGAGAAAGCAGATCTCCTTGGCAAAGGCCCCTAGTAGCCCCAAATAGCTCAGAATGCTCCTTATTCACAATAAATGAAAAAGAGGAAGAGGTCACACAACTCAATAGTCAGCTCACCCAATCAAAGGAAAAACCAAACGCCAACAAAATCTTTTGAAGAAAACTCCATTTAACTTTGTCATAAGCTTTGGCCATATCCAACTTGATAAACATAGACCTATCCTGAGAGGTTGCCATGGAATGAATGAATTCAGACGCAACCACCACCCCATCTAGAATTTGATGACCTACCACAAAGCCACCTTGCTCCTTAGAAATGATCACAGGAAAACAAGATTTAAGCCTCTAATCAATCAACTTCGTAATAATCTTGTACACCACATTACAAAGCACAATAGGTCTAAAGAGATCAAGCCTGTCAGCACCTTCCTTCTTAGGAATGAGAACCAGAAAAGTAGCATTCAGGGCACGAAGCATTTGCTTACTATGAAGAGAATCCCGAACCACCTCCAACAAATCTAGCTTCACAATATCCCAAAACTCCTAAAAAAACTCAATTGGAAACCATTCGAGCCAGGAGCATCCCCTTATTCATCCCAAACACCACCTCCTCCACTTCTGAAAAAGTCACTAGGTGAATAAGAGAAGCATTCAAATCATTAGAAATTAAGGAGGGAATGCAATCAAGGACCATATTCTCATCAGCCTCAGTAGGAAGTGAATCCTTAGTGAATAGATTAAAGTAGAACTAATGAGCCTCTCTAGAGAAATCCTATTGCAAAGAGATTGAAAGACCCTCCAAGTTAACAAGAGAAGAAATAAAACACTTATTCCGATGAGCTTGCACCGAATGATGGAAAAAAGAGGTATTCCTGTCACCCTCTCTAAGCTAATCAATCCTATCCTTTTGTTTCTAGAAAATATCCTCATGAAGCTCCCACTCCACCAATTTTAGAGCCTGGGCCTCAGCATGCCCAAGATCCTCTGAGAAATCCAAATCCTGAATCTAGCGAGTAATAACAACAAGGTGATCCTACGCTTCTCTTTTCTTGGCCTGAAAATTACCAAAACATGACCTATTCCATCGCTTAAGATGATACTTGACATATTGCAGCTTCTTCACCAAAGAATACATAGTTGTACCATACGCAGGGGCACCATCCCGCCACCACTGAGTAACAAGATCACCCAAAGACAGATCACGCAGCCACATAAGCTGGAATTTGAAAGGAGGATTCTTTGGATTTGGGAAAACTGAAGTCAAAAGCTTAATTGGCTAATGATCAAAGCCACACCAGTCAAGAATCTCAAAGAAAATGACCAAGCTACCTCTAACCCAAGAGCAAGATACAAGGAAATGATCTAGCCACTGGTAAATCGCTTCAGGCCCACTCCATCTATCATTCCAAGTGAATATTTCATTAGAGGGATTAACATCCACCAGAGCAAGAGAGTCCACATTACTATGAAATAGATCTGAAGCAAGACCAAGCCTAGGCAACCCTCCCCTTTTCTCCTCCAAGCTCAACACAACATTGAAATCATCAGCTAAGATCCAAGGCCAAAAGGGTGCACAAGACCTCACATACCTGATATGAGCCCAAAGCTGGATTTTACCACGAATGTCAATCGAAGCATAAACATTACTAACCAAAATAGTTTCACCAGATTCCAAAACTAAAGCCACCACAAAAATAGCAGATTGGCTTGAAATCCACCAACAAGGAACAACCTTATAAGGATCCCAAAAAAGAGCCAAACCCTCAGAGGTTCCCCTAGATCCAATACATTGACATTGGCTAGAAAGCCAAATATAAGGAGCATGTTGAAGCATGAGGTCCAACCGAAGCTTAGTTTCCTGAACACAAAAGATATAAGGAGAATGAACAACAATCAAATCTTGAATAGCCTTTTGACAGGATGTGTTATTCAACCCCCGTACATTCCATGAGAGAATAATCATGAGGAAGGTTGAGAGAAGTGGGCCTCAAGGGTCTTAACATAACCAGATTCAACCAACAAATCCCTAGTAGATTTAAACTTGTCTGCATCCTTCTTATGACCAACTTTCAAAGAATTTTAAAAATGGCCCTTCTTGAGAGGGTGTTGCAACACCCCCAAAGCAGGAGATGATCCTCGACCTTTACCTAAAGAAAAAATTGCCTTAGCTAAATCTGCTAAAACAATATCATCCTGCACATCTGTAAAGGCCCCACGAGGCTCATAAATCCCCTGCTCCAATGTCGAAAAAATATTCTGAACAACAATTGCCTGTTCCAGCCCTGTATCAAACCCAACATCCATACCAGTGGCCCTAGAAGAAATTTCAACATGAATCCCTTCCTCCAAAACCTGATTATCCAAGACCTCAAACCGATTGAAACCCTGATCACTCTGTCTATCCTTATAGGCCCACTTCTGACCCCTCCCTTTATTTCTCTACTTAATAGGAATAAAGCCATCCTTATTAGGCCCACCCTCAACCACAAACACCTTGCCTTTATCCCCATTCTCCATCGAAGGCCCAAAATAAGGAGAAGAAGAAGCCCCTGCCACTTTAGGTGCCCACAGACACTAGCACTGAAGGTGTCCATACTCGTGACAAAAGCGACAACTAAAAAGAAGGGACTCATAATCTAGCGATTGAATCCATGAGGTAGAGCCAATACAAATTTCCAAAGAACCTGACAAAGGGTTATTTAAATTAATTTCAACACAAATGTGAGCATAAGAGAATACCTTCTTATCCAACATATTCTAAGCAATGGCAGTCGGCTTCCCCAACAAAGCAACAATCTGGTGCAGAATATCCTCCCTCCAAAACTCCAACGGCAGCCATTGAAGATGGACCCAAACAGGAACCCATGTAAGAAGATCCACAGTCGCATTGAAACCTCCATGCCAGGGCTTAATGAACAATCCAACATGATTGTAGAAATATGACCCTCCCTCAAAAACATGATTACGATCCAAGATGCAAGAAAAATCAATCATGAAATAGCCATTCGTAGCCACTAAAATTTCAAAATCATCTTCAACCTGCTAGGACCGACGAATCCAGGACTCCAACCCTGAGAGAGACACATGAATACCCAAAAACTTACAAATAAGAACATGTTGGCCCCAATAAGAAATTTCCTCTTGCATTGATTCAAGAGAAATAACCAGAATGGGACAATCATGAGTCCGCGGTAAAAATCCATTAACTTTCTTAATCTTAGAGCTCTCACCCACAAAAGAGGACTATGTCCCCCATGCATGCATGTCTGTAGGAGATGACTTTGCACTAGCAAGAACCAAACTTTGGGAAAACCTAGCCATTTATCCACCCCTAATACCAACAATCGAGAAAATGAACAACACTCCACACCCACCCTCAAGAACAAAAAACACTAGCCAAACAACCCCAATGTCCCACACCAAACAACAATGAATGAGCAAAAAGGATAATGAAACCCCCCCAGAACAAAGCAAACACCCCCACCGCTTCACACTGCCAAAACCAAACCAAGGGAAACAACAGGCAACACATGCAAAGGCATGCAAACAACCTAGAGGCTGCACATAGCCTCACCTGCGCAGGAAAACATCGCCTCGGGAGACATTCTTCAAAAAACTTTACATCCTTTTATTTTATATTTGCTTTCTTTTCCCATTCAAAACCCCAGTTATAGAAGAAGTTGACTTCTTTAAAATCTAGAGGTTACTTAGTTTAGCGCAATAAGTCCCCCCTTTAACTTAGTTTCCCACAAGAGAGTTGTTACCTTGTCATTTTTTGGCATCAACAATTTTTCTGTTTCCTGGCATGCCTGGTGGGACCGCTTAAATATTCCAAATCTAGAGGGTGTATAAGCCATCAGCCTATTACTAGGTCATGAACCACAAATAATCCTAGCTTATTAGTGCTTCTGCTAGTAACAACAGATATCCAAACTCGCCTAGTAGAACTATCGAATCCCAGCCATGATGCAGATCGTGAACCAAAATTATGTGGCTTGGGACACCAGAAGTCCCCTTGTAGCCCAAGTCGCACCCACCATATGGGCCCCTATCCCAATCTCTGCTCTCAAATCTATTCCAAAGTTTATCGAAGATGGCTCAAGAATACCATCTGAGCATCAGAAAGATGTTGCAGATGTGTGTTTGGTGCATAGAGTGATAGATCAAAACATAGTGCTAAGATTGCTTACAACTTCTTTACGAGGAAGAGCGCTAGATTGGTATCGTACTCTGCTGACTAACTCTATCGATACTTGGGATCAGCTTGGGGATCTTTTTTATGAAAGATTCTCTAATGAAGGAGATAGGTCTTTGCTATATCACCAGCTATCAGCAATCAAGCAGGCCCCATTTGAAGCCATGACCAATTTCAACACTCGATTCCATACAACCTGACAGAGAATCCAGAATGCCATTCGACCACCACCTGAGTTAACATTCATGTTCTACTTAAAGTACGTCAATGTCGAGATCTCCATGATGATCCAGCCACTTGGCAAAACCACATTACCAGATGCATACAACATAACAGTCAAGGCGGAGAACAACCTAATCGATGCCTGGAAGTTGCCACCTCAGCCCATTATGCTGATATTTTTTGAAATATCGGCCTCTACTTAGAAGATTCTATCTACTAGAAGACCCATGCCACCCCCATCTATGTACACATATCTGAGTGCATTGTAGGATGCTGCTTCTACATCTAGCGCTTCAAAGGATGAGATGAGCAACATAAGGGAGATGTTACAAAACTTAATAAATGAAGTAACCACTATTAAGCACAATCAGGTTGCTCCTCTGAGACCATCCTACCAAAGTTATCAAAGTGGAAAACCCTCCTACCAACATAACCAATATCAAGGAGTTGTGTGCACAAATCCATTGACCTAGACAAATAACCAGATAGTGCCCATACCGACTCCATTGGGGGCTACTCA
Organism: Sequoiadendron giganteum; assembly: GCA_007115665.2. NCBI lineage: Eukaryota > Viridiplantae > Streptophyta > Pinopsida > Cupressales > Cupressaceae > Sequoiadendron > Sequoiadendron giganteum. The sequence goes on along the minus strand of CM021107.1, from coordinate 124,901,501 downwards.
AACTAGTACAGGTAGAGAGCTAACCGCAGGGAAGAAAAATCTCACTGAAGATTTCAATCCTTGGTGCTATCCTTGTGGTGATGTGCATATGCCTTGAAATTGTTCGTCTGACAGTTTACAACAAAAGGTTGCAAAGTAGCACAACCAAGGTGTGGTGAAAAATTCAGGACATACATACACCTCTCCCCAAATGGAGAATGCGGTTCTCATTGCACAGATATAGGGAATGCGCTTGGGGAAAGAAAATGACATAGATCCTGACCATGCCCTCCTCTCATGGCTGGAAGGGGAGGAAGCAATGTTCACTTCTGAAGCATCTGCATTGGTGACCCCGCAAGTACAGTCCAAATACAACACTCAATCTAAGAGGAGATTCATAGGCAAATCGATCACTCTGCAGCCCCAAAACATCCCGAACCAACCCCCGGTCCCTTCCACGATTGCTCCATAGCTGCATCTATGCAAGGAGATTATCATCACCAAATCTAAGGAACATCAGCCTCCAAATCCGCCACCCTTCAACATGGTGGAACAATTGAAGAAATATTCTGCTAATGTATCCCTTTGGGATATCTTAGTCATTCTAGAGCAGAAGTCATTACTACAGAAGGCCCTACAGAAAGATATGACTGTGTAGTCAATAGGAGAACCTTCCAAAAACTCTACTGACTCACCGCCTCTAGCTAAATTTCTTACGAATACTGTAGAGGAGGCTTCACCTGAAGAAAAAGAGGAGAAACTAAAACCTAAACCCTTTTTCTTGACTATCATTGTAGGGAAGAAACTATTGCACAACTCCATGATCGACTCTAGTTCCAACACCATAGTCATGCCCAAATAGATAGTTGAAGCTTTAGGGCTTAGCTATGAGCCCTTAAAGAGAGGAGTTATGCAGCTGGATGGGAACAAGGTTGAAACTATAGGCCTCATTAAATACCTCCCTTTAACTTTGTTTACCTTTCCTAGCATCATGGTGCTACAATACACCATGATCATTGACGTCCCTCCCATGTTCGGCCTCTACCTATCCCACAAATTCACCTCAAAGATAGGAAAATACCTTTCTTTGGATTGGTCCCAACTAATTCTCAGAACTAAGCACAAGGCTAAAATAAAGATAATATCAAAACATTTACATGCAGAACATGTAGCTGATGAAGATATGATCAACTTCAAAGACACTCATACCTTTGTCACCGAAGAAGAAACTAGTGATAGAAAGCTACCAGGAGATGAGCATGTGACCGAAGACAAAGCTAATCAAGAAGAAGTCTTCTTAATCAAGTACGTAGGCACCAATCCTTTCATAAATTATCATGCTACAGGTTTGGGAACATATGTCATCTATGATAAAGATCAAGAGTTCCCGAGGGTATTGAAGGACTCCATGGCCGAAGAAGCCTCAGAGCTCTAGACATTGCACTTCGACGGTGCAAGATGCAAGGTTGGCGCTAGTGTCAAGATACACCTAACGTCTCCATCCAATGAGTAGATCTTCAGGTCTTTCCACTTCCAGTTTTCTTTCTCAAACAATGAAGCCAAATATGAGGGTCTTGTGCAAGGACTAAGCCTCATAGACCGTCTGGGTATCAAACAATTAGTGGTGTTTAGAGATTTTGAACTCGTAATCAATCAAGTCAGAAACATCTCTGCTAAATTTTTTTTTTGTATGCAGTCTTATAGGCATAGGGTATGGGACCTCATTGAAGGTTTCAAAGCTTTTAATATCCATGCAGTGCCAAGGGAGAAAAATTCATATGCGGATCACATGGCAACGATAGGATCTCAATTTGATCCTATCTCTGACTTGATTGAGAATGTACACATTGTGCGAGTAATCGTCCAACCCTCCATTCCTGATAATGATCAGAGCTGGTAAGTATTTGAAAGCGATGAACACATCACCTCATTTATTCAACAATCAGGAGAGTTCGTCGATCAGTTTCAACCAAAAATTGAAGAAGTGTACGAAGTACATATCATCCAGTTGAAATCAAACAAGCTTCCGAAAGGGTTGGTCACTCTCAAAAATTTGTTCGAATGTGATGATGCAAGGAATGATAGGAGGAAATTTGTAACAGACCAAGTAGAATTCTTCGACCTTGAGGTCAAGAATGAAAGAAAATTGAAGGTCGGGAAAGAAGTCCCGCAGTGTGATAAAGATAGGCTTATACACTTCTATGAAGAATACAAAGAGGTTGTGGCCTAGTCTTATGATGACCTCAGGGTATATAATCCTGACATCATCCAGTACACCATTGAACTAATAGAGGGTGCTAAACCTGTCCGAAAAAAATAGAGGCCCGTCAATCCAAAGATTGAAGCCTTAATGGCACAAGAGCTAGAGAAGTTGATCTAGTCCAAGATTGTCTTTTCAATCAAGCACAGTATGTGGGTATCTAACCTCATTCCGGTCTGAAAGAAAAATTGAGACATTAATCTATGTTGACTTCCACGACCTAAACAGGGCGTCACTGAAAGACCATTACTTGCCGCCTTCCATGGAATCAATCTTGCAGACTGTGGTAGGTTTAGAGATGTTTTCTCTGTTAGATGGTTTCTCAGGCTACAATCAGGTTTGGGTTAAAGAAGAAGATCAACACAAGACCACATTCACCACAAACTAGGGAAAATTTTCATATACCAAAATTCCTTTCGGCCTATTAGATGCGAGGGCCACTTTCCAACGGGAAATAAACATCGCCTTCTGTGAACTGATCAACAAAATCATCCTCATCTATTTAGATGATCTGACCGTATTTTCCAAATCTGAAGATGACCATTCTGATCATCTAGAAATGGTTTTCAAAATATTCCAAGAGTTTGAGGTATCCCTGAACTCAAAAAAATGTATTTTGGAAGTATTACAAGGCAAATTTTTGGGGCATGTACTGTCCCAAGAAGGAATCGCTATTGATCCTGAAAGGGTAAAAGCAATTAGAGAACTTCCTCTTCCGGTAAAAAAGAAAGGAGTTCAATCTTTTTTGGGGAAGGTTAACTTTGTAAGAAAGTTTATTTATGATTTTGCAGGAATAATTAGACTAATCACCCTGATGCTAAAAAAGGACCAATTGTTCAAATGGACAAAAGAAGCAAGAGAAGCCTTCAAGAGGGTGAAGGATGTTATTTCTTCAACTCTGTTGGCAAATCCGGACTTGTCAAAATACTTCATAATGTATGTTTTTAGCAGCAAGACAAGCATCACCACTATTTTGATTCAGAAGGATGATGAAGGAAAGAGAGAGCATCCTATAGCATTCCATTCTTGAACCTTGAAGGAGTACGAGATGAACTATAACTTCATTGAAAGGCAAGCTTTCACAATTGTAAAGGGACTCAAGAAGTTCCAACATCTTATAGCTTGCACTAAGGTGATCATTTATGTCACAAATTCCAGTGTACGTGAGTACATCATGGAAGGATAAATCATCGACAAAAGGGCCAACTAGATCACTAAGATCCTAGAATATTACTTTGAGGTCAGGTCTACGAAGACTATCAAAGGAAGAGGGTTATGAGAATATTTGGCACACGATGAAGAAATGGAAGTTGAGGAAGAGCACACAGAGATAGTCCTAACAAATGATTTTGAACTTGAAGGATGTTGGCTAGTGGATAGGGTAAGATTTATGGACATCAGAAAGTATCCATCGAGACTTCTTTCTCAAAGAAAAATATTCTACCGACTGCAAATCAGTGGGTACTCACTTATTGAAGGGATCCTCTTTAAGAGGAATTTTAACGATGTGTTACTATGATGTGTCACCATGGAGAAATCAAAGAAAATTCTCGACACCTTTCACAACAATATGGAAGGCAGACACTTCTCTGCAAAGACCACCACCATCAAAATTCTGCGCGTTGGGTACTTCTGGCCTACATTATTCAACGACTCCTACAAAATGATAAAAGCCTACAAGGAATGCCAATTCTACATAGGGAGAAGAATTTTTTTTGCCATGCCTCTCAATCCAATAGTAGCGAATGAACCATTTGTGCAATGGGGACCAGATTTCATTAGGATGATAAACCCTACCTCTAGCACTGGTCACAAGTAGATCCTCATAGCCATAGGCTACTTCACAAGGTGAACCGAAGCCCTACCCCTGAAAATGTGACAGAGGCAAAAATTGTGGAATTTATCGAGGGGCTGGTAACGAGATTCGGTGTGCCAAAGACTATCATCTTAGAAAATGCCAAAGCTTTATTAGGTTCCAAGGTATTTCAATTCACATTAGAACATGACATATTCTTGAAAAAATCCTCAAACTACTACCCACAATGAAATGGCCTGGCTGAGTCAACTAACAAAAATCTGGTCCAACTCATTAAAAGGATCGGGTTTGATCATGAGAATGAATGGCATAAGAATCTCCTAACAACATTATGGGGAGACCACATAAATCCTATGAAAACCCTGAAGCCTTCTCCATATGAGCTAGTATATGGGAAGGAGGCGTTATTACCAATCTCTATAGAGATACATGCATTACAGCTACTCAAGTCTCTAGAGATTGAAGAGAATAAAGTTATGGAAGTTTGGTTGGCCGAAATGTTGGACGTACAATAAAAAAGAGAGAAATCCATAATAGCCATGACTAACTACCAATAGGTGGTTAAGAGGTGGTTCAACAAGAAAGCTTTAGACCAAGGTCTAAAATGCGGAGACCTGGTACTAAAATTCAATGAAAGAGCTGCAAATCCTAGCCAACATGGAAAATTTGAAGAACTATGGGAAGGCCCTTTCAAAATAATTCAGTGCAAACAAAATAATGCATTTGAATTAGAGAACATGGAACAAGAAGCACTGAGAATTCTAGTTAATGGAATTCACCTAAATTTGTTCAATTAAGCTTCAGTTACTTCATATAGGTGTAAATATGTGATTAATGTAATTATTTTCCCTTTCATGTTTTGTTGGCCAGTTCTTTCCAACATTTTCATAGATACATGAAGCAAGAAAATTCATGAGGCCCATTATTACAAGAACAAAGAAAGACTATACTACTCATATTGCAGAAATTAAGTTCATATGCAAGGAATTCAATAAAGGTTGTAGAGAGCACAAGAATGAAGACAAAGAGTTGAAGATAAGCAATTATATTCATTATATATATATACTTTGATAGAAACATTGATAAAATGGCTCTATGGCCATGCGCTCAAAGTTATGAATATATGTGCAGCTTCCTTATATATATGTATACACAAGCCCTCTTTCAGGTAGATATATACAAAAGGAAAAAAGGTGTGTTAATCTTCAACTTGCTGGAACATGAGCATTGTCTTCATGAGTGTGAGCATTTTCTACATCAGCAAGAACATTGTTAGGAGCAATAGGAGGGTTATCACTAGCAACGACGAGACACAGAGCAGCAATATCAACACCCAGAATGAGCGGTGGAGGGAACACAAGGTTCCTGAAGTTAGTATACTAGTGCACGCCATAGAATAGAACTATATTATAGTAGCGCAACAAAAATTGGCATGCATGGGTGGCTCTCTCAAGGTGTTCAAAAAGCGAATGGAGTCAGAACCCACTTAGAAATGGCACCCATGCTACCACCGCATCTTCTTCGATATTCCTCCACAAGTCGCTCACAACCAGAAGACCTAGGCCATACACTGGATTGGTCACAACTTCACCAAGGCCTCCAAGGTACCTCTTCAGAAAAATATGGAGTGTCAGGCAAAGTATCATGGGTTTTGGAGCCTGAATGTCAAGCAATGAGGTAACAAAATGAGAACATATATCGATGTTCATCTGATATTTATCTTCATACGAGCAATGAAATCCCTACCCAAAACCCATTTCATGGCTATAATAGCCAGTGAGTGTTTGTTTTTGGTCATACGTTTTAGGCGCCTATTGGAGATCTCTCCTGAAAAAGCCATTTGAGACTTGTTGCACACTAGCCTAATTGGAGTATTCATTGTGTCAGCCTCTACTCAAAACACCTAAATCTAGCGCTATGCAAATTTAAAGCCTACTAAACTGCCTAAGCAATAATACTATCTAATTTCTCAATGCTACTATGCTAATCGCTAAGTGGGATCCCACTACTACATTAAGACCCCTTTTATAGAAATATCTGAGGTAGCCTGCATCCCAAGCATGGTGATAATCAAGTTTAACTCAAAAATCCCACCAAAAGGCTAGCTCAATCTTCCAACCTGGTTGCATTTGCAGGTATGAATTGTTGTGTGTAGGATTAAGGAGCGGTAATCGATTAGTGAAAATTTGTTGCAAGCTTAGGCAATGGCTCATATAGACATGTGCTTAGGTGTCACGATGCAGGCCATTTCAATCCTCAAGGTTGGGCATGAATCTTTCTAAGGTACTCATTATGCTATCAACTTAATTATGCTTTCAGGGATACTAATGGAAAAGGCATGCGAGAACATAAAAAGTAAGAAGCCGACAACTCAATTTCCCATGAAAATCACGCTGAAGGGACGTTATCACTAACGTAATTATGAATTCTTGTCTTTTCAAAAAAGGCAAGTAGTTCATTTTGCATGGATGGAGGAGCTAGTAGTACATGTTGAATTAAATGTGAAAAGGCAACCACTGTCTATTGGTTGTGGACAAGAAATCAAAGAAAAAGCTAAGTGTCGCATGCAAAAAACTAGACAGAGTATAAAACGTCTTAAGAACGCAAAGGGACTTAAAAGAACAGAATTTTTAAGAGAACCAAGTGTGGTGCATCTAGTAGCAAAGGAGCTGAACGTAGAGGTAATTATGGAGAATTCACTGCCTCGGTGTGGACTAAACTTGAAAGGGAAGGTTGTTTGGTTTTGAATTTAGAAGCTTTGCATTGCATTTTGGGTTCCATTCATACCACGTCAATGTGCTTTGTGGGAAGAAGGTCTGCAAAGGATGGCAACTGCTCAAAGTTCTCAAGCAGAAATGCAAGAAGGAGGGGCCCAAAGTTTATTTAATATCATGCACGTAGCACCAGCCGCTTACATCTTTGAGGATGTCTCTTATGCTTCGCTTGGAATACCAAAAAAGCCAACATGGGTGAATATGTGGGTTGCAAAGAAGAAGAGCCCTCACAAAGATAAGAAAATGAATTAAAGAAGAATGGGATAATATTCATGACCCAATTCTTGCAAGGAACCCTAAAACACTTAGGGAGGTGGCTTGTGAAAGAATGAAAAGGAATAGCGACCCAGATTCCTTGGCGCAAAAATGTTGGTTCAGTGGGCTTCCACAATATATAGTACCATTCGTACAACATTGCCCTAAATTGGTCGACGAGGCCATCAAACACTTCATCCCGAGTACCAACACTATTGAGGGTTGGGAGGTGAGTGTGGTTATTTGCAAGGAAGCTATTTGGAATATACTTTGTATCCTAGACTGAAGCTCCAAAGTGCCTCAAATGGAGTCATTCACTCTAGCAAAAGGGGAGACCTATTGGAGGACCAGAGACCTCATGATGAATTTTTATAATATGGAGACTCAAAGACCCAAAGAATCTCAGAAAAGGCCAATGCAGATCCCAATGATGCATAAGAGCTTCAAATATGATATAAAAGATGCCTTCTCAATGATGGCGTTTGTTTGCAGCTTGGACACCGACAAAGAGGTCCAAAAGTTTCAACTAGATTTTGGTTTTCAATTATGCAAGAAACATTCTCTTTTCTAGTATGATTTCGCTGAATTTATCATGCATGAAATGCTTCACCAGATAGCAGAATACCAACTTCAACGGAGGTTCAAGTTCCCATATTTTCTTGCTCACATGTTCTTGCATCAGAATCCCGACTTCTTCCAAAAGCATCTGGGGCTCTTTGTTTTTGATGAAAACTAGAGGATGAAGTCGGTTTCCATGTGGACTCCCTTCCTCTCTATGACATTTGATTATTATGCATTTTTAGATTATTTCTTATATCCGATTTTGCAGGATTTAAGAGGAGACAACACTATCTTATGATTCAACTCAGACCAAATTGAGTTCATGCAGAACTTCACTCCAAAGTGTGACTTGTTCCTAGGCGAAGACGTTATGTTCGTCTGATTGTGTGGCTTCACCGGAGAGCCTTTCTGACTTTCGGCATGTCTTATAGACCAAATACTAGTGCTTGAAGTATTTTTCCAGGTATCAATTATCAACGTCACCTTTTGCAGCAGAAAAGCAAAGAAGAAGGGAATTTTCAGTTGCCCGATGAGCTTCAAGACCATAATCATGGCCAAGAGGAAGGCTCGTGACTCATTGGAAGCAAAGATGGCTCATCTGGGGTTGGTATGGATTTTTGATAAGTGGAATTACAACCTCGATGATGACTTGCTAAGTAAATATGTCAAAGTAACACACTACCCATGGCCTTACTGGGAGAAGCATCAGAATCCAGTGTCAGATGCGGATGAATTTATAGTCGACCTAGGTTATATCCATACCGAAGGTGGTTGGCCTCCCTGGCTCAGATTATACTACCCGACAGGGTAGTATGATAAGACCACGAAGATGGGGACTACTCTCCGCAACAATTTGATAAAAAATTACAATTGGAAGGAAGAAAAGGTTAATGATTTTTTGATATATTGTCAGGAGACTCGATGCATCGAGGCCCCTTATGATAGCGAGGAGATGGATGACAAGTTTGAAAAATTGTGGAACAATGAGTATCCAGATTCTAACGAGAGTGATGAGAAAGACTAGTTCGGAAGAGGTTGAATCGTAGTCAAACGAAGGAGTGGAACCAGACACACAAGCAAAAAATGCCTCGGCGCAACAAAAGGTAAAACTCATGAAACAACCTAGCAAGGTCTCGTCTAATGTATGGGTTAACATATCGTGTGCAAAATCTTCACTAACTCACACTTGGACTACAAAGAGGACCAGGGAAACCCAACCACACACTACAACAAATCCTTGTGATTTGCTCCATTTTTCTTCCACCCACTGTTTTAATGTATTTTTTACCAATTTTTTGAAAACGTCAGCGCTATTTAACGGGATGGCACTATTTTTTGTGTTTATTTGCATCGATCAGGACAAGTCGGTGCTAATTTAGGCTCTAATTTGCACCAAAATTAGAACCTCATTTAGCGTCGATATTGGCTTCGAGTGTGGTGCCACCGTTAGTGCCGCCTTTGGCTCCAAGTTTAGCTCTGAGTTTATCACCACTTTTAGCTCTGACTTTTGCTTCGACTTTAGCTTCGGGTTTAACACCGATTTAGACACCCCTATGTCGAAGAGACTTATTTTTATGTCTCATCGATGATGTAAAATAGTGAAATGTCAACAAGATACGAGCATATCAAGGAGAGAATCACTGATGTCACATCGACAAGGTATATCTACAAGTGCTCGGTGAAACACAACTCTTGGATATAACGAAGTAATTTTGATGAGACATTGAGATATCGGTAAGACAAATAAGATTGTCTCATCAACACTCTTCAAGTAATGATCAAAAGCATACACTACTATACCACTGAGAAGGTGAGCAAAATATGCGATAGAGCAGTATACATTGAAACCCCACAACAAGAAGCCTTGAGCAAGATGGTATTGCGGTAAACAACAAAAGGGAAGGTCAAAACACTGCCATATCATAGTGGGTATGATAAGAGATGGTGGTAGTACGATAATTATGGAATCATTACAATTTACAACACAAAATGTAGCAAATCACGTCAGTCACAATCCATTTGAATAAATCATTTAAGGAATCAAGAATATAGCCCACCAAAATACTCTAAAACTCTAATAAACATACTCTAAAAATTTCATCAAAATCTTATTTTCAGGCATAGCCCGCCAGAATGGAGTTTTCATTTTAATAAACATACAATAAAACCTTTGTTGAAACCTTATTTTCAGGCGTAGCCCGCCAAAATGGAGAAGTGTTTCAATAAAGAATGACAGAGAATGGTAAGGAGATGTGTGTGATAGGAGGCATAGGATTCATTGTTGTTTATCTCATTCACGCTCTAATAAACAAGGGTTACAATGTTCACGCTAATGTTTGTAATCCAGGTATTTAATTGACATATGTTTACATAATCTCAAATTCCTTCAGATGCTTTTCAAGTATCAATGTATCCTATATAGGGTTTAGAATGACTTCTTTTAATTTAAAAAAATAAATCAGATTATTTTGGAATATCAATGTGTCCTATTTAGGGTTTAGAATAATTTCTTTTAATTTTAAAAAATAAATAAATGATGTATTTTCCTATGATTAGATAATGTGGAGATCTCCTAAATCTTCCCTAGCACACTGTCCTCTTTCACACTGTGTTCATTACTCTAGCTGCTAGGGTTTTGCATTTGACATCTTTAATATCTTCATGATAGTGGATTTTAAATAGATCTCAGTCTTTTCTTTAATCTTTATCATGGTAACCCTTGAGTTCCATAATCCACCTTTAATCTCTTCTAAGAATGTTGTCTTAAGCTAGACTGTATAGTATACATATAAAGCAAGTCCTTCATACCTGCCATTGTTCCAAACCACCACTCACTGCTTTGCTTAAAATAATGCCTCCATAAGCACAATAGCATGTTTTAAAATAATGGTTTCCAGTGATTGACCATTAAGGTCACTACTTTCATCAAGATACAATGAGATTTTTGTCTTCAAACTTAAGGCATTATGCAAGATAACATTGTGAATTGTTTGTTGTGTACAATTTGATTTTCTTACACATTTACTGCTTTGCTAACTACCTTTAAGATTGGACATTGCACCATCAGCTACAATCTCAAACAACTCACTAACTGTCACTTGAAGATTCCTTTCATGGGCATCCTTGTATAAAATAAAATTATGCCCTATAGACCGCCTACTTACTTAATAATATAGGGGACTCATTTTTTCATCGTATTTTGAGTTTTATTTAGAAGGGGTTAATATGTGGCATTTTTATGTGTAGGAAGAATAGATTATGATGCAACGCTTGGGTATGGATGGTTCAGGAAAAATTGGATTGATATCAGTGTCATAACCAGGATGGATTGTACCTTGAGCCAATGTCAAACACTTCTGGGTGTTTTCGCTTTGAAGCAGAGCTTGTGTGTAGGAATTTCCAAATATCCGATAGAGGAAGCTCCTACATTCTAAAGATAAAATAATAAATCTTCTTATCCAGTTTCTGATCCAACCTTACATCTTTAATATCCGATAGAGAAATTTCGTACATTCTAAAGATAAAATCATAAATCTGCTTATCCAACTTCTGATCTAATTTGAGGTCGTGAATATCAAACAAAGAAAGTTCCCATATTCTAAAGATAAAATCATAAATTTTATTGGTCCAATTTGAGATCCAATTTCAGGTCATGAAGCTCTGACAGAGAAAGTTCCTACATTCTAAAGATAAAATAATAAATTTGTTTGGTCCAATTTGAGGTCCAATTGTAAGGATTTGCCTTTTTAATTATACTTTCTGACATTTTTCTTGATACAAATTGTTACTTTAGAATTATGGTATTTCTTTTCTTCTAATGTTTTTAACTCTCATTTCAGGGAAGAGCTCTGAAGATGGTTCCTTCAAATGGAGACTACACTTTTCTGCTATAGGTTCCATCTAGAAACACCAAAAGCTTAGGTACTGTCATAGTAAGGTACAACAGAGTTTGAGGTTACCTTTTTCTCCTTGATACAAAATGTTGTCCTTCAATCCCTCTTAAGCAACATTCACTATTATGGACTTCATCATTGTACCTTTCATGCATTTGATTTAATTTGTTATGTGGAAACATGATGTCTCTATCTTTGCAAGTGATGACTATTGTGTAAGCTTTTAATCTACATGACTGCCCCTCATGATCAATTATTGTGACCGTTATGATGCTTGGGGCTGATTACTTTTAACCAGACTATTAATAAAAACTATCTTGGAATCCTTGATGATCAGTTTTGTTAGAATCATATGATAGATATGTTTGATAACTTTCTTGTTTTCCTGGACATCTATGGTATGCAAGTTATTTGAATGCACATGATGATCAAATTATATGTTTATAGATGTATGCACATATTTAGATTGGTGATCCTTCATTGCTCTAACAACACTCTTCTCACTCAAATGCAGGGGACCTAGCAGCAAGGAAGACATCAACTTGGAGGATTAGACAAGTGGGAAGACTGAAGATGATGCAGAAAAAAGCAACTGAGATTCATCATTGAGGCAATGATGGGTCCCCTTTCTCTTTATGTGCATTTTTCTCTTTTGTATCTATAAATGTATAGTTTTTAGATTATATGCATTCAAATAGTTAGTTCCATGACTTGTGTGGAACAACATACATTTACATTATCAATAAAGACTATATTTTTGAAAGGATTGTGCAATATTTCCTATATTATATGCATCTACATAAGTGCAATCTAGTAATGTAATCTTCTAATTTTGTTTATGCACATGAATGTAATGTAGCAGAAATAAAAATGTATCTTACTCTTCATTTGAAAATCACAAAAGCTCTACCTAATTGAGCTATTAACTTTTGTGTCTTTATGAACATATGTTGATAAAAAATGAATTGAAGAAGCATCCAAGTAATCCGAATTTTTTTCTACCAATAATTCATACCAAAGATTGAACAATTTAAGGATATTGCAATAGGTAATTTGTATTGACACAAATAATATTACTAAAGCATTTCAAAGTTCAGGCCATAATAATCATCCTTTTTTAAACATGGATTGTGTTGTAGCTAAAATTCCATCCTAATTATTTTTGCATACTTCCATTTTCACTCATCTCTCACATCCACCATATGGATAGAATTCCTATCATAATAACTTAAATTTAATAAAATCCCTCATGTGAGCTTCCAATTAAAACCCTTGATCAAGGCATCAAAGTGTATTCCTCCTTTGAAATACTCCTATGATTTCTCATAGCATATCGCCAAGACAAAACCATGTTGATGAGAGTCCCTTCAAAGTCTCCCCAACATTAGCACAAAGCACAAATCAAAAATATAGATGAGACACCTCTATGTCGAAGAGACTTATTTATATGTCTCATTGACAATGTAGAACAGTAAAATATCAACAAGATATGGGCATATCGAGGAGAGAATCACTTATGTCACATCAACTAGGTATATCTACAAGTGCTCGATGAAACAAAACTCTTGGATATAATGAAGTAATTGTCAATGAGATAGTGACATATCAATAAGAGACATTAACTTGTCTCATCGACACTGGCAACCAACATTGGAGGAACATAAGATCTAATGTCGAAGAGACATTGAGATATCGGTAAGACAAATAAGATTGTCTCATCGACACTCTTCAAGTAATGATCAAAAGCATACACCACTATACCACCGAGAAGGTGAGCAACATATGTGGTAGAGTGGTATACACCGCAACCCCACAACAAGAAGCCTTGAGCAAGGCGGTAGTGTGGTAAACAACAGAAGGGAAGGGAAAAACAACATGATACCGGCATATCAAAGAAACAACGAGCATTTTAATTAAAAGTCTCTTCGAAAATTATGAAATGATGATTATTTTGATTGATGTGACTAATGAAAATATCAATGAGACTACCACTATTAATGAAGATCTTGATCATAAAGGTGGTGCGATGAAGTGTCCTGAAATTTGATAAATATAGCCTCAAAGAAGTTGAAATCACTATGAATTATAATTGAAGGATTTGGAGAACCAAATTGGATAGTGGTAGGCAGATGGAAATTTGTAGCATTTATCCAAGTAGGTGGTCTAAACTCAGCTCAAAGTATTTTCTCAATAAATAGATGAAAGCATTGCATGAGTAGGGTTGAGATGGAAAAAACCCCAGGCAAATAGAAAGCAAAAAGATAGAAAACTGAAGCTAGGCAATTGAATCGAGACTTAATCGATTAGTGTCCTAGGTTTGGGCCAAAATCCAGAAGAATAACACAGCTTAATCCATCGTGTGTGATATTATAAGATAAATAGAAAAATCTGGAAGATGTATGGACTTCGTGTAGGGGTTACGACCTCTTTATTTATCATTATAGGAAGAAATTTTGGCATAGCCTAGTGTCAAACCCGTGGAATTTGATCTTTGGTAAACTTGTAGTACCCAACGTCTTTGTGAACTTAGAGTTAATCAAGGTGTTGGAAAAGAATTACAATCTGAAGAGGAGAGCAATTCATTTGCCTGATGGGTCACAGTTCATGGTCATAAAGCTAGATTATATTTCCATGATTTTTTAGCTAGACACTTCCCTAAAAACAAAATTACGAATCAAAGACTTGTTGGAGGAATACCACACCATCGACACAAGTTACAAGAGGCAAAAATTGCCTCTAGATAGTGTTAAAGGTGCGGGTAATCAAACTATGAGGTTCTCTAGTGAAGATAAGCCCCCATTCTCTATGGATTTGTTTGAAGAATACTTTCAATATACTTATTACTCAGCTGGTCAAGTATTGGGAATTGATGTTCCTGAGAACATGACAATTTATCCCATGGTTTTAGCCACAAAAATTCAAAGCCATAATGCCTGACCCTATGATTATGCAGAGTATTTATCGGAGGCCATCAATAATGCCCTCAATATCATCAAGAATGATAGTGAAGCCATTAATTTCAAGCACTATTCTCTTTTCATGCACATGATATTATACAAAGGGCAGGTGATGGGGATATGGGGTGAGGAATTAAGAATAAAATACTTAGATAATGATGGAAATTCAAGGCCTATACAAATGTGGACATCTATGTGGGACAATAGGTGTGGGAGGTCCCACTACCTATATTTTGAGGAATATTTTGTTAAACCACTATACAAGTTGCTAGGCCACAAATGTGACTACAACCTCTCCCCAGAGATCTTAATATTTCTATGACCAAAAGATATGGGTGATGAAGTAGGGATAAATTACAATTGGGCAGACTAGTACATGTTTGGGGATTGTACTGTTATTAGGGTTTATGGATTTGAAGCTTCACCTTATTTGCTGCCTAAGATTGTGCTAGACAGAGTTGTTTATTTAGAGATCATAAGGCAATTGCCATTTTCAGCTTTCATGCATTTAAAGAGCTATGGGAGGAAGAATTTCATGCCTTCCACTTTATGCTTTGGTGATTTCACTATTATCTCTAATTCAGGCTATGACTTGGTTAGTGGTAAACTGGATTATTATGGCTTGCCGATTGGCAACAAAAGGGAAAAGTTTGATCCTGAACACTTCATTTGTGATGCCAAAAATTTTCAAAAATTGAAAGGGTATGAGCATTGTTTCCTTTTAGAATATGTGATCAGAAATTGTGAAGAAAAAAAAAACATGATGAGAATGAATGCCTACAGTAGGGTTATGATGGTTGATGCTTGGAAGCTGAATAATAACCCAGGCTATGTAGGGTCTTTCCTTGAGGTACAAGATCCCACATAAAGAATTCAACAGTTAATCCTCCATGAAGAAGAATTGATAAGAGATGTGCCACTTGTGGAATTTGAAAGAGGAAGGGGCATCAATCCTGGGAGGCAAGTAGAAAATATCACACCACTGAATCACTTATCACCTTAGCCTACTCCTGAAGTGAGTTTTTTAGTTGGTTCCCCATCCATGGAAGAAGATAACACTGAGGAGGAAGAAGAAGTCTCATAATTTAATGCTCCTGTTATACCCCATTAGGAGATGCCATTGGAAAGAAGTGTGTTCACCTTTGAAGCCTCTGATGAGCTATTAGATGATGTGAGGCATCATGCAAGTCAAGAATTTGTTGTAGATGATACTTTTGTGCAAACCCCTAAATTTAAGTCCTTTATATATGAGTATAAAGGAAGACTAATAAGAGAAAGGTTAAAGGACATTGACCCTAAGAAAGAGGCTTATGCCTTGAAAGAGTTGCAACATGAAGTTGATAGGGAAATTATAAACATGACTGTTGAGAGAGGATGAGCATTATTGCAAGAAGCTGGAGTTATGCTCCTTCCTGGGTGGGATATTAGTTCAACCATTGTGTTTGACAATTTTTTGAAGAGAAAGAATAAAACTTTGCAAATAATAGATGAAGCAGGTGATAGGGTATATATAGGTTCAAGGTACAATCCTGATAATACCACTTTGCAAATTTGGGCTCTTTACCCCCCAGACAAGAAGCCTTCCCTCATTGACCATGATCAGATTTTTGGACATCTCCTCGTGCAAAGAGTAGGAGAGATAGATCCCTTGGAGACTGCTGACTTGAATGTGAATGTAGCCAAATTCACCAAAGCCTAGATCCAAAAGCTAGTAGGAGATAACCAGTGGCTGATAGAGGAAAATGAAAGGTTGAAATAATAATTAACCAACTACAAAGATAGGTTTCCTGCTTCTCCAAGGCTTTACTCTCCTTTAATTGAACATGAAAGAAAAGTGTTAGAGGCCATGTTTGAGATTGCTCAATGGAAGAATAAATTTGAAAAGGCTCAAAAGGAACATGAAGAACTAAAAAGAAAATTCAAGGCGACTACTTCTAAAGTAGCATCAGGGATGATTTGTATGAAATTCAAAGATATGTGCCAACATACAGATGGTGTCTGGTGTGCTCATAGTGGAACATACAAGGCCTTCATGGAGCGTGGAAGACTGATTGATAGGATGAAGGAAATGAAATCCCATATCAAGACAAAAGATGGAGATAATAATGCTTTGCTCCAAGAATGTCAGAGCCTCATGAATACACATGAAAAATTCTAGAATATCTTGACATAGGAATTGAGTGACTTCAGCCAGTCACTATGTATGGCCATGCCAGATTTCTTTGAAGAAAAATATTTGAAGGATCGAGAAGCTTGGAAAAATGAGATATCAAAATATTTTCCAGACATCCTTGATGAATTAATTGATGAGGATGAGGTACTCAGGAAAATGCATAAGCAGCTCGGGAGGATTGCTAGATTGGAGAATGTAGTGATAGAGACTCTACAGAATGCAAACACTTATGCCTAGGAGAAATACATTGATCACATGTCAAAGGTTAAATTGTTCCTTGCACAAGATGTATGAGGAGATAGTTAGAGTTTGGTTGTTTTGGATGCATTAACATGGTGCTTGAGACTTGAATAGATCTTAGGTGGTCATGGGTGCTTGTTGATGATTAACGGACTGTGGTGCATCCAACACTAAACTCTTTTTAAGTTTCTATATTATGTTAATTATGCTTTAGTTAAGAAACGATGTAACTTTTATGAATGGACCTGAAGCTTGTTGCTTCCCATACAAATAGGGAAACCAAGGTCCGATTTTGATCATCATATCATCATCATTTTAATCCATTAGAATAAATACTAGACCATCTCATCCACTTATTCATATCAAAAGAACTCATGCTATGTATGTTTATATTTTGAGCAATATAATGGAGCAAATACATTATAACTCATAATCCATTTTCAATGTTTAATTGTTGTGTCAATTTTCATGCTTATTTATTGCTTTGTTGTCTGCAAAGTGGTCTTTTCAAGTTGTTTAAATATGCAAGATTTATCAGGGCACATTTGTTATTACTATGTGGATGCTTTGATTGGTGTCTGGATAGGTGTGAATTAAAGTCCTTTCAAATAATTTACTTTAATTGGTTCGTATTAAGGATTAAAATCCTATTAGAGATTGGCACTCTCTTGTGGTCTAAAAACCTACATTTTTGAGACCCAACAGATTGCAAATAACTCTAAAAATTTAGAAGTCTATGAAACAGTGTATATATTCTATGAAACAATGTATATATTCTTGTACTTGTATATTCTATGAAACATTCCTTACTTTCTATGAAACATTCCTTACTTTCTATGAAACAATGTATATATTTTTGTACTTGTAAATATTCTTTTACTGTTATTTCTATTAAAGAAAATAAAGTTTGAATAAAAAATGCTTCACCCTTTTTTGTAAGTGAGTATGTGAATTATTGTTTAAGGAAAAATCTTACAGTGTTTACATTATCAATTTACTAATTTCAAATCTCCATTTTCTATGTATATAAAATTGTATGTGCTCTTTATCTCTAATGACATAAAACAATAATGTCATCAGAATTAGGGTTTTCAATTTGAACACCATCATCGTCCACACTTTTCATATCCTGTTCACTTTTAAGTACAATCATCAAAATTTTATTTTTATTTCCTGTCCCAGTTAATCTTGATTCCTTTCATCACAACACAGTAGGTTGCATGTTACATTTCAAACATTTTCTTTACATTTTTTTGTATATATTATTTTCTCAGTGCATCATTATGTAACAACAATTTCACTTCTGAGATATACAGTAAAAATAAATGAAAGCACATGTTTGCTTTGTCAAGGGAAATGTATGGTGAATAACCTATGTCTTTTAGATAAGTGTGCAAGTGAAACAAGACATAATTGATGGAATATGATTTTCTACTGTATAATTGTTTTTTATGTGCTTTTTACTTTTTGCATGTGGATTACCCTTAGAAAGAGACTACTTATCTTTTCTTAAATGAATCCTTTACATTTCCTATCTACGAAAGGAATTTATTGCTTGACAACAGGTTCATGAACTTCATACAAATTAAGATTGGTGTAAAAGGCCATCCCCACAAATATTGTTTGGTCTAGAATTATAATGGAAAATAAAAAAGCTTGCAAGGAGAATTAAACAGGTTTTCAATTGTCCAAGTACAACATAATATTATTGAAGCATTTCAAATTTTAGGCCATAAGAATCATCCTTTTTTAAACATCGATTGCAAATCATTCTGAAAATTTAGAATTCTGGGTCATTAACATTATTGTCTGCTACAATGTCATCCAGTGTGTCATTTTCAATGTTCATATATTCTTTCAAGTATTTAATATTATTATCATCCTCATCTTGACCTACATCATCTTCATCATCATTCAAATTTGACTGTAGACCATCTATATTGTTATCAGATGTATTTGGATCATCATTTTCTATACCATCCATATTGTTGTCTTCCATAACATCATCTAACTCTAGATTGTTGTCTTCTTGTGCCTGAACATAACCATCTTCAACATCATCATGGATGTCAATTTCTTCGATGTTCTCTAATCCCTCTCTCTCATTTTGTTGGACATCATTGTTTTTCTCAGTATCCACTAATGCATCATCAAATACATGCCTTAATCTTGGATCATAGTGTATGACAAATATCCATTTTGGGTCCAAAATATCTTCATAGAAAAATATCTGCACATGAACAACATACATATATTAGACGTATGTTATAACAATTTTATTGATTAATAAACACATGTATATATTCACAATAAGCTATGAATTAATAGATTAATGATCACTACCACTTCTTGTTTGAGTTAAAGAAATACCTTCTCACAATGAATTGGTAGAACATAAGGCTCCTTATCCTCCAGTAGGAATGATGAGGAATCTATAGAAAAAAATCCACTATGGGTATCATGTCTTCGTGTCCTCTCAAATGCTTCATACCATCTACACTTAAAAATACAACATTTGAAAGAGCGGTAATCCAAATCAATAATTTCTTGTATTTTCCCAACATATTGTAGATTCCCTTCAATTATATTCTTATCTTTTGAGCTTGATCGACTAGATTGCTTGAATTCAACCATGATGCCACAATCGAAGGATTGTCTCTTTACGTCTACACTTTCTACATGATACTGTTGACCATATGCCCACATTGTTGGATATTTCCTCACCTGTGAAAGACCATTTATTTCAATGAAAACAAATATAATGATGAATATTAAAATAGTTAATACTATCAAAACTGTAAGGAAGAAACATTTTGTAAAATTTCAACTGTACCTTTCTTTCACATCCTCTAGACATATTGATTTCATCTTTTGTTATGTTTGAATTTGTACCTGCATCTTCTATTTGATTTTGCATTTTTTTAGTAATCCATTCTAGTGTGCAATCTTTTCCCCATTCCCCAAGCAGATGAGTGAGAAGTGGAGTATTCCTTGGGTTTGATCTTCGAAACTGTATCCTTGCTTCTAACACCTCTTCTCTCTTTTGATCATACAGATCAATTTATTTGTTCATAAAGTTGATGTGGTACATAATGAACTTGTTGAGTATAGAACTTTTGTCTACACCTATTACATGTCAACATGCTTATTTAAAATTCCAAATGTCATGTTAATTTGACAAATAAATTACAGAGTAAATGAATGATTGCAAGAAAAACAACCACACTGATCATGAATTGCTTACTAATTTCTACTTCAACACCATTAGATAGTGGTTTTTCTCCATCAATAATATCTGATGCTTGTTCTTCATCCCAGATGTGTGGGCCATCTTAAAAATCCTTACCAAGGAATTCACACAGGAAGAAAAATGCTTCATTCAATACATACCGTTCATCCATGCAACTCTCTAGATGTTCCTTTTGTCGAGCATATCTTTTAAGAGTTTTCATATACCTCTCAAAGAAAATCATCCACCTCATTGATACGACACCCGCCAATTCAATGTCATTGACTACATATATAAGTAAATGGACTTGTAGGTCCATGAAACTTGGAGGGAGCTCCTTCTCAAATACACATACAATTTCTACAAATTCCTTCTTCCACTTTGGCACTTCAGCTTCATGGATCTCCTTGGAGGTCACCTCCTAATATAAGAATAGTAAATTAGTATGAAAAAATTTAGTCATAAATTAAAATGCAATATAATATCTCTATGTCTCTCACACATGAAAATTTCATATAACCACATACGTTGTAAATGTTGATAATCGACTTATGGCATTCCTTAAGTCAACTGTAAGACATGAATTCCCCCTAATTTCCAATGGCATGATATGCTATCAAACACATTTATGAAAAGTTCATTAGTAATTTTTTCTCACACAAAAAAATATCAAAATAAATTTAGTGCTTAATCAATGTTACCAGTAAATGTTAAATGTTGATATATAATACCTTCATTAAATTATGAAAATCATGTGTTTTAAATCCTGTGATATGTCCATCAACTGCAAAATATTTAGCCAATGATGAACCATAGCCAGTAGGTGTCCTTATTGAATGGATGGAATTTTTTAGTTGGTCTAGCTCTTTTTTTTTCAAAATCCATGGAGCTTTTGCATATGTTTTATTTTCCCTGTTTGGCCACAAATTTTTTCTATCAAATTTGGTACATGAAAGAGAAATACCTCTCCTCGAAGCCAATGTGTCATTCTCTTTGCCTGATATATGTCAAAATATAGAATCTGGGACATTTTTGAAGATGTGCATAGGATCTAATAGGTGAGATATTAATAGATCCTTCTAGTAAGGGAGCTCATAAAATATGGATTTCCTTTTCATTCTTTTTGGCATATTAACTACAACTTGTTCTGGTTCTTCAATTGAATCACCCCGATCAAAAATATCCTCCCAAGCTTTCAATTCAACATCTTCATACTTCTTAAGCCAATCACCTAGACCCATAATCATGGGAGGGCCTCTATTTTAAACTTTTCCATCAAATTTATTCTTCAAGCAATTTCTAAACCTATGATCTAGTGGTAGAAAAACCCTATTGTTTGCGTAAATAAATTTATGTAGATCTTTAGAATACCGCCCTTGAAATTGTTTTGCACATCTTGGACATGAAAATATCCCCTTTGTTTGAAGCCCTACAATTGAATAAGTAATGTTAATAACATAAAAAAATAGTATAAAACTAAGTATGAAAGTTGGGATGAAAGTAAATTATGAGTGTAAATACGTAAATATTTTATCTTACCAGAACAAACACCAAGTCCTGGGAAATCATGAATAGTCCAACATAGCACACCATACAAAATGAAGGAACTATTTGATGGAGGACGTGATATGTCATACATTATTATGCCTTTCCATAGCAGTTGCATCTCATCAATAAAAGGTGCAAGATAAACATCCATGTTTTTAACTTGATGCTTTCCTGGAACAATGAGATTCAGCATAAGGTGCCCCTTTCTAACACTCATCCATGGGGGAATATTGTATACTATCAATCCGACTGGCCAAACACTATAATTTGAGCTTAGGAAAGAGAATGGGCACACTCCATCAATTGCAAGACCAAACTTGATACTACGGGGTTCATCTTTGAATTTTCTTGGTCATTTTTCCTCTATGTGTCTCATTGCTTTGGAGTCGGCCGAAATTCAAATGAATCCATCTTTACTCATGTTCTTTGCATGCCAGTCCATCAATTGTGCTAGTGAATTACAAAGAAATATTCTTTGAAGTCTAGGTATAATTGGCATGTGACATAAAACCTTCTTTGGAACTATAGGACCTTGTACATCTGTACACTATCTCTTATCTTTGCATATAGGGCATTCTACCTTGTTTTTATATTCATCTTTGTATATAATGCAATCATTTTTACATGAATTAATTTTCTTATATTCAATCCCCAACTCAACCAACAACAAACACACCTCTCTGCAAGTTGATGGCAACACATTCTCTTCAGGGAATATTTTAGTTTCTAGTGCCCTGTAAGATTTTCAGAGATTAAATCAATTGAATGTTTGACTTATGATGAACATGTTTGATATGTCAATCTTACTTGGACTGTTTATATACAATATATGGTTTTAAAATCCCCTTAAATAAATATAAATGAAGTTGATGAATGTTTACGAATTATGTACACCAATTAACAATGCAAATTAAGAAATAGATTTCAACTCACTTCAGTAGGGTAGTGAATCCTTTGTCTGACCAACCAAATAGTGACTTGATTTCTAATAATATTAATGTGCATGCTAGTTTTGAGGTTCTACTTGCACCCAATTTAAACATGGGTGTCTTCATTATTTGATTGATGGAGTCTTTGATGTTATTATCATGAACATTACGTTGGTGGTAATTACCCCTGCTATCATCATTACCATCAACCATATCATCATTATTTCCATCCCTAAAGAAACTTGTAAGAATTTCATTCAATCCTTCTTCATGCACTGCATTTTCACTATAATGATCATCATCATTAAGGCTAGGTGGCATGTCATCAGTGTATGCGACTCTCATCATCTCTTCAAATTTCTCATGTGGTAGTGTTCTCTTCAATATTGCTCTTGTCACCCTAGTGTGGTTTAAAGGATGGTTTGGATCATCTCGTCCAAATATTAATAACCCAGTTGGATCTTGGGTATTAGTATGTGTTTCATCAAAATCTTCTACCTATCAACAAACGCAAGCATTATTTAATGTTTGACAACAATTGGATAAATAATAAATGTATAAATTTCAAAGAAATATAATCAAATATGGCTTAAAAAATTAAAATATAAATTGTATGAACATATATACATCAATTGAATAATGGAACATTATTTTATAGATTGCCATTTTTATACAATAATTTAAATAAAACACAATTTTGACAACATAGTTTATAAAACATTAGTCCACACTCATTTATTATTCTTTGGTTTTAATCGATTGTATGAGGCATACTACTGATTGGAAGCTCATCATATATGTAATGTCTTTGTACAATCACTCATTTGAATTGTTTCTTTCCATGACATACAAAACATCCACAAACAACAATTTTCTCAAAGTATTCATCCCATGTACTATAGTTCTGACCTACCTCTTCTTCAATGCAATCATTTTTTGTGTCTGCAGTATCCATTGCCATATCCTCTTCCACCCACTGCTGTCTATGCGATTTAACAGTTTTAGGTCCACATCCACATACATATCTTCTTCTTTTGCTAGTTGAATGCTCAAGCTTTGCATTTGCTCCAATCTCCATCTAAAATAATCAACAACATGCATTAATTTATGGCAAGATTGGATAATACATTATAAATTTCAATAATACTGTGAAAAAAGATGGACGTATCACAAAATTCCATCAGATCATTTTTCCTAAGTTAAGTGAAAATTTGAGTACCTAATGTCCCACTTCATCTATTGTGTCCTCATTTGATAAGACATGATTTGTTGCCATGGCCTCATCTCTCCCCTATAATACACAACATAGTAAATAATGTTTACTTTACCAATTATTTCATTTCAACGAGTATGCTATCCAACACAAAACCTCACTTTAGTCATATATTTGACATATTGATATCTCCTCTATGTTGTAGCATTTGTGAATTCATAAACACCTTCCTCCTTTCGTTAAGGTTGCTTTCTCTTCTTACCTCTATTGTATTTGTAGATTCCATTGTCTCATCTATTTCCACCCACTTTCCTCTCAGTGATTTAGTATTTCTACATCGTCCACATCCTCTCTCCATGGCCTCCTCTATGAATACAAATTTTGCCAAAAAAGCTTTCACTACACTACCGCCGAGAAGGAAGAAGCAACTTGTGGGATCGCAATAAAAACCGCTCTACTGCACTGAATTGATGAAGGAGCCACGGGACAGTGGTGGTCACCACACTACCCAACACCTTTGGTAGAAGACTTGTGGGAGTCACCACAACACCACCAAGAATAGAAGGAAGACTCGTGTGCTACCACATAAGCTTTCACCGCACTACCACCGAGAATGATGAAGCACCTTGCAAGACCACGGTAAAAACTGCTCTATCGCACTGAGCTGATGAGGGAGCCACGAGACAACGGTGGTCACAAAAACAAGGTAGGAGTTGGAATTATTTCCAAAACTTCTGGATCTTGTGATACACAACACTGAAAATAGTCACTATACAACAACGATAGGAACTCAATTAGGCGCAGTTGGTGCTACCTTAGGCACCCCAAATAGATTACATTAATGGCCAAAATTTGGTGCTAAATTTGGCATTAACTAATGCTGAATAAAGTGCTGACTACTGAATCAAAATCCAAAATTAAAAAAATTCCCACGTGAAGGAAGAAATCAGATGATAAAAAAGGGAAAAACGTCGTGTGAAGGAAGAGAGCAAGGTGCTACCAGCAACTGATGAGAAATTCAATTTAGTTTGCGACACCATAGGTAAGGTTGCAATTTTATTTTTCTTGGTTGAATTTTCCATTGTTTATTGCTCTTTGTATTGCATTTGAATTCTTGATTATTTACTAGTTTGTGGCCTAACCTATCTAGACAACCTCTAAATTGTCCCATTATTATAAATTGTAAAACCTTTGAGAAACCAACAAAAAATTTTACCCTACCCATTTGAGCTATGGCTCAAAATATTATAGCATGAATCCAGGATGCCTCCATATTCTTTCCCTAACTTGGGTATCAAGGAAATAGTTAACTGTTTGGCAAATATGGGAATTGTTTCGGTCACTGCTGAGCAACTACTGAAAATACACACAAAAACCACTTGGTTTTGCCCAGTCATGCGATAGTCACCAATGCCATGAAAAATTCATGCAAGATTGTATTATGAAAGAGTTTTCATGATAAGGTATCAACACTAAGAAAACCCAATGAAAATAATTTCCCTAGGTTATCAACACTAAGCAACCCAACAAACATATTTTCCCACAAAACAAAACTTTCATACCACAAATTGGACGAAAACATTTATACCTGACAGTGTGTACTTCGTTTGCCTCCACAGATTGGACATAGAAAAACAATCTGGTAATGCCTCTCAAACATTGCAAACAATTCAATTGTGTGAAAGGGAATCAATTGATTCCCCAACTAGTCCTGGATCGAGCAAAAGATCCAGGAGGAAGTCAATGACAGTAAACTCTAAGAATGTGGAACAGGGAAGAGAGACTTCCAATGTCCTAGCCACTCTTGGGACACAAACTTCTTCCACCATGCCATGTTATCAATATTGCATTGGTAGCTACAATACGAAGATAGAATACAAGGTGGTTTCAGGGGAAGTCCGAATGACAAATGTTGGGAAATTTTTTGTGAATAGGTTGAAGGAATCATTCCTTCAATGGTTCAAAGACCATCTACATTTTCCATTCTCATAGATACCCATGCAACTGAAAAAACCAGTTATCCATGACATGGAGACTAAATTTGGCATAGGTTGGTCTGTAAAGAAGATAAAGGTACAAATGTCTCAAAACTGCAAGAGATTTCGGTGCAACCAAACAAAGAAGATAAAAAAAATCCCTCCTAAGCAAAGGCAGAAAAGAAGGCCAATTGATGTAAGTGTGAAAGTATGGAAAGAGCTTGTAAAATCATATGAGAAGTCCGATGCACAGAGGAAGTCCGGTGAGGAGAGTACGTAGGTATTTGAATTTTCTCATAAGATATAATAAATTTATTAAATGATATTTAAATTTTATTTGTGGATAGTTAAATTGAATTAGTATATGTTTCAGGACAAGGCCTCCAAGGCTAGGCTTGAGAAACTTCGTGCCACACATCGCAGTGGCCAAAAAGGTTTACAGGCCTTGATCTGTACATTTGTAAGTATATTTAATATGTTAAATGATATTTATTTTTTATTTCCTTGGAAAAAGTAAATGATTGCATATTAATTAGTTTAACTAGTCCATTTGCCATGTTTTGATAGGAGGATAAATATGGCTGCCATCCAAAGCAATTTCAAAAGAATATGTTATAAAACAAAAAGTGAATGATTTTTTAATCTGGATGGAGAACAAGGTATCAATAGTTGAGTTTCAATAACTTAGTTGGATATTGTTGTGTTAATATATCAATTTGCATCTCTTGTGCCGAGTTGTTTGTTGATGCGTAGGATGAGTAAATAGAGCTCAAATCTTATGATTACAAGATGACCGTTTAAGTGCATGAATAAATAGTAAAAGGATGTAGATGAAATCAATTCATCTGACTTTATGCCTCTTGGCATACATTCCTCTTGAATCTCTAATATCAGGTGCCTGAGACTTCCTTGTAGCTTTTACCTTTCATTGTCGCCTTTCCTGATCTTCATTGTTAGACTCGTCTCCTTTTTCCTTATCTGCATTTCTAGCTTCGACTTCTAATTCATCTCATATTTTACCTTCCTCCTCTTCAAAATCATATTCTTCTCTTCATCCTCCTTTGAATCCACAAGAGATTCATCTTTTGAACCTTCCTCATCTGATTTTGATTCCTCTTCTACATTTGAGGGTTCATATCCTTGATTTGTCTCTTCTGAATTATTAGAATCAGAATCACTAGCTTCCATATTCAAAAATTCCCAATCACCATCTTCAATAAATTTATCTAGATCGTCAGCAATAGTCTTCAAAATTGGCCACCAGTTCAAGTTCATTATGCTTTCATAATACTTTATAACCATGGAGTTCAACCATTCCTTGATGCCATCAAGTGAAGATTGAGGAATGCCCTGCATACAAAGTGCATCCTGCTTGAATTCTTTGAAAAAATAGCCATATCAAATGCCTTTTTCCCAAGTCCTACTCTCTCAAGGTTAACAATTCTCAATCTCACTAATAGTGATTACTAAGAAAGTTAATTCCACTAACTCCACCAAAAATGTTACCGTAGGAACAATAAAAGCAAAGGCTTTGAAAAGAACTCCATGAAAACCAAGCTCTCTAAATGGTATAACAAACTATAGTTCAAAATATTTTAGATGAGGTTGCTCCCATAGCTCCCTTACTCGCTTGACAAATACTTGAAACTCTGACTTATTAACATTCAAAAGATAAATGGAATTTCCTCAACACCCAGTAGAGCTATCCAAAAAAGCTAACTAAAAACACAAATGTGCTCCCGCACACAATGGCCTAATGACTGGTTGTCATAGAAGTCAAACTACCAAAGTAACAACACTGATCGAGTTAACATATATGCATCATTTGCATAAACATCTGAAATGTGTAACAAATGTTAATCAATACATTAAATTTTGAGATGTGTTGAAATAAAATAAAAAACATGTTTTGGGGAAAATATCAGTAGCGTGGGGGAAGAAAGAATTAACCCTAATAAAATCATTTTTTTTTGTTCTTGATACCCCATCTGTAAGTTTTCCTTGGATGACAATACTGAATTTCTATATGTTGTACCCATTGAATGTCCTACATGTTACAAATATGGAATAACAATGCACAACTTTGTATCGAGTCCAAAGACCAAGGCATTTTGAATAAGGGTAGCCAAAGTTGATAAGGACACAGTCACTATTACGTGTATTAACATCCCAAAATAGTCATGTAAAGACAACTGCCTCTGAAAACCATAATCAATAAAATTATGCACATTCAAATCTAAGTTTGAAAGCTTGCATTTCAGTCCATGAATCTAGTTCCTTGTTGAAGATTGAGGGTGTCAACAACAAAGCTAGAATAGCTCTTGTTAAACCATAGCTAGTTTTAAAGTGCGGTATTTCCAAATTCAAATCCACTTCTCAGCTAAGGAAAGGAGGTAGGATTTTTAGGTGCAACCTCAAACAAAGAAGGCCATAGAAAACATTGAAATAGAAGATCCAATAAGTGAGATGACATAGTTGTAGACAATAGATAATCATAATTCTTGCAATGCACATATGCTTGTGATACAAACAAACAGTTCTTACACATTGGCTGAATATATCCTCATCAAAATGACCACAAAGAAATTTCAAATTTGTAAGTAAACTCTGACAGTCAAGAAAAACAGTCATAAAAATTGGAAGTAAACTTTGGCAGACATGTAGGTGAACTTAATTCATCTGACTGTATGCCTCTTGGTAGACATTAGGATCTCCCCTCCTAAAGTTTGGACCACATCCATTACCTCCACATAAAACTGGACATCCTTGCTCTTCTTGGTTCCCACGCCATGATATGGTTATGCAAATGAAAATGAAGCACAGTAATCATCTCCTTCTCTGCTTGCTGGAAGAATGCATGCTTAATGTTTTGATACATGATATCAACTCTCTCTTCTGCTCTCATGGTTGAATACTAAAATCCATTATGGTGGGCCTCCAGAGTTCTAGTCATCTTTAGTCCTCTTCCACCAAATGTTGGCCTGATCCACACGTCTGCCAATCCAATTGGCTTTGTTTTTGAAAGTTGAAGTTTCTCCTCACTCACAAGTGTAGCTCTCTTTTCCTTTTCAAACTCTTTCATTGCTATAGATCGTCTCTGGGATTTAATAATTTGTACCACATGGTTGATGTGCTTTGAATCCTTGCATCTAAAGGAAATTTCCTTAACATAAATATTGCTAGGGAATTTCAATGTTGCCATTATAGTTGGCATTAAAGCCGATACCTACAACATTGAAAATTATCCTTATATAAGAATTCCCTCCATCTTGTTGGCTTGTAACACTATTGATGGTGGCTACATGAAATATGATTATGATTCCTCTTCTACATCAGAGCGTTCATATCCTTGATCTGAATCTTTTGAATTATCAGAATAAAAATCACTAGCTTCCATATTCAAAAATTCTCAACCACCATCTTCAATAAATTTATCTGTTTCATTAGTAAATACCCTTCAAAATTGGCCACCTATTCAAGTTCATTCTACTTTCATAATACTTTATATCCATGGAGTTCAACCATTCCTTGATGCCATCAAGTTAAGATTGAGGAATGGTGTCAATGCAGAGTACATCTTGCTTGAAGTCTTTGAAAACAATAGCCATTATATCAAATGCCTTTTTCCCAAGTCCTAATCTCTCAAGGTTAACAATCTCAATCTCACTAATAGTGAATACTAAGAAAGGTAATTCCACCAACTCTACCAAATAGTTTACCATAGGAACAATAAAAGCAGAGGCTTTGAAAGGAACTCCATGAAAACCAAGCTCTCTAAATGGTATATCAAACTCTAGCTCAAAATATTTTAGATGAGGCTGCTCCCATAGCTCTCTTACTTGCTTGAAAAATCCTTGAAACTCTGTATTGATTTAATTTTTCCTATCCCTCTCTTGTTGTTCTTCCTCAATTTCATCAGGATCATACATTGACCTTCTTGCCCCTCCTAAAGTTTGGACCACATCCATTACCTCCACATAAAACTGGACATCCTTGGTCTTCTTGGTTCCCACGCCGTGATATGGTTATGCAAATGAAAATGAAGAAAAGTAATCATCTCCTTCTCCGCTGGCTAGAAGAATGCATGCTTAATGTTTTGATACATGATATCAGCTCTCTCTTCTACTCTCATGGTTGAATACTGAAATCCATTATGGTGGGCCTCTAGAGTTCCAGTCATCTTTCTTCCTCTTCCACCAAATATTGGCCTGATCCACAAGTCTGCTAGCCTAATTGGCTTTGTTTTTAGAAGTTGAAGTTTCTCCTCACTCATCAATATTAGTTGTAACTTTTTTGAAATTTAATTATGGTATGTGCACTTTGATACGATGTAATATGATTATGATTTCGTCTCATATGTTCTAATATTAGATATATAAAAAAAAATTATTGCATGAAATAAATAATAAATTTTCATTTTAATTTTTTTTTTCCAGAACACGGGTCTTCCAGAAGATCAAGATGATCCTCAACATGATATAGATCCATAAAATATTGGTTTTGTCAGTACAGATCACATGGCAGAGGATGATGACGACGCAGATACAGAAGACACCGAGGCCGATGACAATGATGACGATGACGACGACGACGACGATGATGATGATCACAATGGTGATGATGATGATGAGATAGCTGGTGATGGTAACCATTGACATTCATGATCATATAGACTACATCATGGATCATTTCTGATATATCATTATGATGACTCTTTTCATGGTTATTATCATATGTATCATTTTCACAGCCTACAATACTATATTGTTGAGATGTATCATATTGACATGTATCATTTTCACTATATCATTTGGACATGTATCATCTTGACTTGTATCAATTTGAGTTACATAATTTATCAATTTTATTTATATCATTTGTACATGTATCATTTTCACTTATGTCGACTGTTGGACATGTATCATTTTGACATGTTTTTGATGTACTGACATATTTGAATTTCACTTTTTTTTAGTTATATATGATGATGATCTTATCACTATTGACTTGACAATTTATATATATTAAAAGTGGTCGATGATTTTTGGATGGATATTTATTAAGTATGATGATTTTAATTTACTGCTCAAGATGGATGTTGTAAAATTCAATTAAATTATAGATATTTGACTCACTTGTTTTAATTATAGATGATGATCATGTTACAATAATTATATTGTTATTTAATCATATGAGTTATATAATTAAATTACTTACTCTAAATCATATGAGTTATTTAAGAGGCACTATATATTTAACTAATTAAATTGGAAAAAAACATATTAAATTAATAAATGGAAGCAAAACAAGAAGCATTTTTAGAAGCAAAAAAGGAAGCAACAATGGAAGCCAAACTAGAAGCAAACCAAAAGCAATCTTGGAAGAAAAACCGAAAGAAAACCTGGAAGAAAACATGGAAGAAAATCTAGAAGCAAATCTAGAAGCAAACCTGGAAGCAAAACCAGAAGAAAAACTGGAAGCAAACCTGGAAGAAAATATGGAAGCAAATCTGCAAGCAAAATCGGAAGCAAATCTGGAAGCAAAACTGGAAGAAAAATCGGAAGCAAACCTGGAAGAAAAACTAGAAGAAAAACCGGAAGCAAAACTGGAATCAAAACCGGAAGCAAACCTGAAAGAAAAATAGAAAGAAAAACTGGAAGCAAAAATGGGAGCAAACTTGGAAGCAAAACAAGAAGCAAAACTAGAAGCAAAACCGGAAGCAAAACTGGAAGCAAACTTGGAAGCAAAACTAGAAGAAAAATTGGAAGCAAAACTGGAAGGAAAATCAGAAGCAAAACTTGAAGCAAAACTCAAAGAAAAACTCGAAGCAAAACTTGAAGAAAAACTCGAAGCAAACCTGGAAACAAAATTGGAAGAAAACTTGGAAGCAAAATTGGAAGCAAACCTGGAGGCAAAACTCGAAGCAAAACTGGATGCAAATTGGAAGCAAAACTAGAAGCAAAACTAGAAGCAAAAATGGGAGTAGACATGGAAGCAAAATTGGAAGCCAAATTGGACACCCATTTCGACACAATTTCTGACATTACTTCCCGGTGCTATTTTAGGCACTAACAAAGGCACTTTGATTTTCTGGTGCTAAAGACGACACTAGATCCAACAAAAAAGTTGTCACAAAATTTGGCACCGAACTGGCCATGCCTATTTGCTCCGGGTTGAGCACCAAAAAAATTGTTCAATTCATTTACTCAAAATACACTAAAATCCGGTGCAAAAGTCAGTGCTAATTTCCTATTGTGCTGTTGTGGCAACAATTTGAAACCGTAGTAGTAGATGACTCACTACTAGCAAAGCAACAACAAACTGAGGCATCTTCTAGAGAGTGTTCGTAGGACCCTGAGGAAAGTGAAGAGCCAACAATAGGTCAAGGATCGCAATCATCCCCACCATAGGAATTTTTTTCTCCATCTTCTCCTTTTTCACAAACCTTAGTTGCCCTTGTTATGTCTACAACACCTCTTGTTTCATACGTCGACCAAGGAATTTTGGCCTTTGCTTCAATGGTTGTGGGGGTTTCACACAGTTCTCTCATGTGACCCCATTTTCCCTTACTCCTCCACAGACCCTTACACCATTTTCCTTGGCCCATTTCGCATCCCAAAGTGTCTCACACTCTGCCTTTGCTACCTTCATCGATACATCTCCTGCCACCACAATTTCGAAACTGATCCACTCTTCCCAACAGATGGAAACCGATACGACTCCGCTTCCTTCAAGTCCTCCTATTGGTCTACAGTTTGGGTATTGGAGTATCCCTCCTTTATCACCTCAAACAATTAGTGTTCCAAAGAAGAAGTCTCCCGGGAGTGCCACCCTTTCATTCCCTTTTTCCCTTCCTCTCAGTGCACCTTTCGTAGGCGGACTCATCAGGTCGCCCTCTGAATTCTTATCAGAAGGTGACAAAACTAAGCAGGCACGAGCAATCATATCCCAAAGGCAAAGGGCTAAAAATGATAAGAGGCCGATGAAGCCAAAGGTACAAAATATTTTTAACGAGGCTCAACAGTCGCTACATTTTGTGACTATGTACCCGAGTGTCAACAAGCCACAAGAAGAAATGTAGCCAGATGACTACAACATGTATGCCATGGGGCTTGATTTAAGCATGGCCTAGCCTCAAGAAAAGGTGGAGCTCATGGAGGAAATGTAGTGGGTGGTGCATACCAACTTTCTTAAGTATGGTCGCCAGCTAAAGAAAAGGGAAGAAGAGTTGAAAAACATAAAGGATAGAGTCAAGGTCTTGGTCGCCAAAGAAAAAGATAGGGATGCTAAATTTAAGCTCTTATCCAAACAAAAGGAGTTGGAGCAAGCAAAAATCCAAGAGGAACTTGTGAATTTTCAATCCCTCGACCTTAACTTGGTCGTTGAGCTGCAATAGAAGAACTAGGAATATCAAGACTAGCTGGCAAGGTTGGGGTAGGAAGAGCGACAAAGGATGAGGAGTTTCATCACCAAAATGCTCAACTAGAGCAACAAATGCAGGGGAAAGATGTGGATTTCAAGATCTGTCAGGCCCAATTGGAGAATGAGATTGCAGAAGTAAAGTCTTCCTTAGAAGAGGAAGCAACAAACAAGGAATGAGCCGAGGCTAATTGGGTCATAGAATTACAAAGCCTGTAGGGACAACTCATCATGGAAAACCAAAAGGTTGCGGAGCTCACGCATGATATAAAGAAAAGGGATGCAAAGATTGTCCTATTGAAGAGCTCTGCCTTACCTCTGGTTGATCAATCAAACCTTCTTCAGATAGCCCAACAATTATATGTTTCATACTGGGAAAGATTGAAGGCTTTCTACCTAACTCTACAGCCAACACTCCAATTTATGCCAGAGGCAACAAGCTTGGGTAGAGGAGTTCATTAAGCAATCAAGAAATTCCCTCAATCCATCGTAGAGAGAGTTTCAGAGGCTATGAAATTATTGGATAGGCTATATATGGTCCTAGACAAAGTCTTGGCAAGTGCAGGGATTGAAGACCGAAAGGCCGCTGCTAAAACAACTAACAGGTTCATCTATTTCCACGCAAATATCCTTCATGCCAACGAGTGTGCCACCAAGTTGGATCAGACCATGAATAGCATGTGGGTCAGGTTCTCTCACCTAACACATATGGGTTACCATCTCCATTTCTTGAAGATGAATCAGTGGCCACAATGGAGCATATTGCAGAAAAGATCGAGGAGAAGCAATAAGATGCATCTACCTTTCGGAGTTTTATTCGGCCCCTTGTTGTAGGAGATATTGAGGGTGTCACTCATCTGATTGGACAACTTCTTTTTCAACCTGAGTCTTGGACCGATATATTGTCAACGCTGCCTTACAAAGAAATGACCGATCTGCATGGAGCACAAGAAAGTTTGTGTGACATATTGACTCCATCTGAGGGTGAATGGTTGCCTCTACAGACTGCCATATCTAAGCTATGATCGCGTTTCTCGATGGATAAGGCTCTGGTCTACAAACCAAAAGATTTTTGGGTTCCTCATTCTGCAGGTGAAACGCCCCTGATAAGTCGCCAAAAGTTGTGAATATAAAATTCCCAAGCTCCCTTCGGGTTATTTTATTTTTCTTAAGTACCGACCACTCCCTCCTTTAAAAGACAATATCAAGCTCCTTTCACATAAGGCATTATGTGAATGCTGCCACTTGTCAGTCAAGCGCTCCTCGCAAGGTTTCCTTCTCTCGCTTTCCAAAAGACACCGCCATGCTTCCACATGTCAATAGTTCACAATCTTCAGTGCCTCTTTCCATCGCTCCTCTTTTGACATCCGACTGTAGGCCATGTAGCATTGATCTACACAAATTTTTTGGCAGCCCCCCACCATCAACATAGTATGCTTGGGAGACCTCCACATGTCTTTTTCTCAAGTTTTTCATAGCATAAGGAGAAGGATGAATGTCGGCTTTGACCGCTTGCCATGTGATCTTCTAAAAGGATTCATCACAAAGGAGAATTAAGCAGGCAACAACCTCACACCAACTGCCATATTTTGTAACTTCTGCCATGAGTGGATAACACGTGTCGACGCTCTGGTATGTTGGGATCACTGCCATCATTCACAGGGGATGCATCTGGCTCTAAGGAGTCCTTGTTCATGGCTCAAATCTTTTATGTTGCAATAGCAAGGGGAAATCATTGCTCATGATCGAAGGATCTTTTCTATTACTAGCTCATCGAGCTGGGTTTTCATTATAAACATTGCTTCCTTTTGAAGCAAGAGTTCAAATTTTGATAGAAAAACTAGTATAAAGAACCATGCCTTTACTGCTTCTAGATCATTGTAAAGACTTACAGACTGTGCCATTGTTCAGCCTTTATGTTTTCTTAAAGATTTTTGATAAATTTTTATTGTGCCATCACGGTACTGAATGTATTATTTGCATAACTTCTGTAAATTTAATGCAAGTTTGCTGGTTTAGATCATGTATTTGACTCCTCTTTTCAGTGAATGTGCATGAATACTATTTTATGTCATTAAGTGAATCATTTAGATTTCTATCTTTATTTTCTAGCATTCTGGAACATAGCAGATTGTTGAGCAGGCCCTTAGATCGCATCTACAAGATAGATCTATCATTCCTTACATCTAGATCTTGGCACATCGCCCTAGTTGGATCCTTTTATTTTATGTTTTCTTTATTTTTCCATTCAAAACCCCAGTTATAGAAGAAGCCGACTTCTTTAAAATATGGAGGTTACTTAGTTTACCACAATAGGTGCCCCCTTTAACTGAGTTTCCCAGAAGGGGTTGTTATCTTGTCATTTTTTGGCATCAACAAATAGTAAAAGGTGTTAAACAATTTTTTTGTAACTCTTCTCTTATTAGATTAGTGTAGGAAGTTATTTTCGCTCACCCGTCTTCCTTTCAAGATTTAATATAACGATCACGTTTTATGTTAGGACAAAAGAGTTGCAAAATTGCATAAACTAAAACTATTAGGGGAGAGGGGCTAGTAGTCATGCGAGCTAACTTTGTGAGCATGTAGCGATTGCCTGGAATATCGTAGGACCTTCAATTTTTTTGAAATGTGGTATGGCCTCTTATCTATCTATAACTAAGGGTTGGAGGTGTGACTTATCATGAAACTTGACACATCAACACATTTACTGAGAAGTCACATCTATTGAGAAGTGTCCAAAATTTAACTTTTAAAATATTCAACCAAAACCTAATCATGGTACCCCTAGCAGTTGAACAAAAAAACATCATTTGTTGCTTGTAGCATATCATATTTTTATTTAAAATAAAACTTATATGCAACCTAAATGGACCAAATACCTATTGGTAACCATAATTTTTTTTTTATCTCTTGCTTTTATAATTAACACAAATGGATCAATAGTTGAACAAAAAACAACTATTTATTGTTATAAAAACAACACGTAATTATTTAAAATACAACTTAAATATCAAACTGAACCATAGATTTCTGGGTAAAGGATGCTCTCTTGCACTTCTAGGGTTTTTCACCTAAAAGGAGAGAGATTTTCCACCAAAAGGAATCTAAGGGTTCACTCAAGACTAATGCAAATGTGTCTAAATGAATTGCTCTAAATGCATTAAACAGATAAAATAAACTAACAAATGATGTGAAACTAATGAAATGAAATACGTTTGAAAAGATAATGTGATAAGTAGAATGACCTAGAAATGCAAACAAATTGTAACATAAATGGAAGATATTGGAGAGGTGCACCTAGAAACTGGAATATGATGCAGAGAGGTTCTAGAATATTTCAAATTTTTTTGTTGAGGCCAATTGGGACACTTACACCAAGCTGGGTGACTTAGTCTGGTTTTAGGGAGATTCTGCTGGAACAGGTTTTGGGAAATTGGGTATCCAAAACTATAGAAAATACTTTTCAAGCCCAACAATAGGAATAATTCACCAATGATGGAAAGTTAGTCCACCTTCAGCTTTTGGGAATCTTGAAGATGCAATATGTAGCTTTCAGTCTGTACTTCAACTCTTGACAAAAATCTAGATCGGAATCTACAGACTTTGACCTGTAGCTGATCTCCAAGCTTCTATTATGGTTTTGTTGACTTTGAATGATGTTGATGAGATGTTAACACCTTTTAACACCTTGCTCTTTGACAAATCTACATACAAGACCTACAAAACACACATGCAAAGAGGGGAAAAGGGTTAAGGGTTGGAGAATAGGGGTTTGCCTTAGTCAAACCCCATTTTGGTAATCAAACCCTTGAAAATAAAAGGAAATGGATAGAGAATATTGATTAAACAACATGCAATGCTACAACTCACCAAACCCTTGAAGTAGAAATCTGAAGATATGTAAGTAGATGCTCCAATGGATGAATGCTTGAAGTGCCTAGAATGCTTGGATGCTTGAAGATAGTTTAATTGCCTGATTAGGAAGATAGGGAGAGTGAAAATGAGGGGAAAACCATTTATTTGTACGTACATGATTTTCCCTAATTCCCGAAAATACCTCATCACAGGCTGACCTCAAGGTCTAGAGATAATATCCTGCCAGAATTATAAAATAATTTTGATTCTTAAGCCAAATGGGATTGTCACCCAAGTTGATGACTTGGTCCCACCAGGGCAATTGTAGTGGGTGTCAAAAATTAAAGTGTATTTAATGATGTTTAACGGGATTATTCTCTGAAACATACTTAAGCATGACCCGTAAGTGCATAATGGGGCCATTTAAACATAAGAAAGGGTCAAATTATTGATGACAAGTCTAGAAAAGTGTGAGTTTGTTACAACTCTTTATGAAACTTTGAAATAAGGCTTGGTAAGTAATAAAAAGAGGTTATTTAAGTGAATTATAATAAACAGGCCCTAGAAAAGTGTGAAAGTGGGTTACAACACTTCACAACACCTTTGTAAGACATCACAAGATTTTTATTGATTTACAAGAGTTCAAGGCCTAATGTGAATGTGATGGCCACATTACAACATTAAATCTAGGCAAAATCAGGCCAAAATCCATAGGAAAGACCCGAATGAGCATGAAAATGTCAAGGATCTACATTTTTCTACGTTACATTTAGCCCCCCCTTTAGTGAGAGGATGAAATTGATTCAAACTCACACTAAAGTAGCCAAACATGCATATCGAGAGTGATCCAAATGCACTCATGTTGGTGAGATGAGACAACAATAATCAAGAGGGATGATCAATCCCGCAGGATCAAGATCCCATGGAAAACTAAACATTAGCACAAAGGAACACATAGGAAAGAGTGATGTAAAAGAATGAGAGGGAAAGAGATAAGTTGGATCAATCTTCGACCCTTTTTCCAGCTACTTGTGGATCAGATCTTGGCTATTTGTCCGAAAAGATGCATACTCACTCTGAGGTGATGGGACTCAAGGCTGTCCACTAGGTGAGAGGGCCTAAAAGGTGAGAAACATACACTCATGGCTGGTAATCATTCACACACACACATGTAGCTATGGGGAAATTCATGCCGTTGGTTGGGCTTCCCACTTAACCATACCAAATTTATACCTCCTAATAACTTTAATAAGGTGCCACAAAAGAAAATGACATTTCGAGCTTCATGAGGCAAGAAAAGCTTCATATGCTTGGAGCTCATGAATAAATAAGATGGTACCATAGGTGTGCAAGCTGTGTTATGCAAGGTGGCCATATAACAAATGCAAAATGCAACATGCAAAAGAATTTTCAAAGGAGTCTTGCTTAGTTCATGCGAGGTCTTTAACTTAGGGAATATTGTGCCCAATGTCTCCAAGAGAGGACCAATCAAAGAATAGAAAATTCGCATCTTAGGGGATGCAGTGTGTCGCATCAAGCCACCAAGAGGAATGTAATATGCTAAGATAGATCACGCTTATGAAGGACATTACACCCAATGTCATCCACAAAGCAACAAATGCATCATATAAAATAGTAAGGTTGCACTAAGAACCAAGAAAAAGGGGAAACAAATGCAAAAGAAATAATGCCAATGTATGTCCCCACTTTAAAGGAATTGCTAAACACCATACTGTGAGCAATTATTTTAAAGTAGCAAAATTAAAATGGAAAAAAGGAAGAAAAGACATGAGATCCGAATCCCCTATGCCAAGTCATATGTTTCCGAGTAAGGCTACGTCATGCAAAGAAAAAGAAAAGAGAGGGGTTTCCTCCAAAATGAAAACACAAAACATAGAAGGGATCTATGGATTTGGGGTCAGTATGTTCATTGCTGCAATGTTTGTTTAGAGAGCTCAAAATTGTCATCATCCCCCAAATACATAGAACTGGAAGAATGACACAAAGAAAGAAAAAGCAAAAGGAAAGGAAGATTTTTTTGGGTCAACATGGAAGGGACATAGGGTGTCTCGATGCTTTGCATCATCCCCAAAAGGAAAAAACAAGCAAAAGGAAAAGGAAAAGAGAAGAAAAAAGGCCAGTTTGGATCAACATGAAGGAGATATTGCAGTCTCAATTCCTTGCATCATCCCCAAAAGGAAAAAACAAGCAAAGGAAAAATACAAAGAAAAAGAAAAAGGAGCCTTTTGGGTCAACATGAAGGAGAAATTGTGGTCTCAATGCCTTGCATCGTCCCCAAAAGGAAAACACAAGAAAAGAAAAAAGGAAAAGAAAAAGAAAAAGGAGCCTTTTGGGTCAACATGAAAGGGACATTTCAGTCTCAATGTCTTGCATCATCCCCAAAAGGAAAAATCCAAAGTACAACATAAAGAAGAATGAAGGTACAAATAGAGGAATGTGACAACGAGAGGGTATCAAACAAAATAGTACGAGGGATCACGATACACAAAGGAAAACAAAAGAAAAAGAAAAGGTAAAAGGCTAGTAAGGCAAATGTAAGTCAACCATCTAACAAGTCATTTGCCTCCCAATCTTGTTCAGTGTATAATGAGGGCTGGCGACTGGCTAGAGGAACAACAACAATTTTAGAACTAGTATCAAGGTCAATACTCATCCTAAGAGAATTGTCATGCAAGCTCATGGAAGAGTAGAACAACGTGTTCAAATCATTATGCACCTCTTCATCAATTTTGGCAATCCCCTCATTGTCATCCAAATTCATCACAATAGGAGGACAAATGATGATGTATGTTGAAGAATATAACTCTATTTGTGATTGTTGTTTTATGATCGGTTTGTTGTGGTTGGGGAGGAGGATCATCATGCATTACTTCTATCAAGTGTGGATTGTGATTTTCTTTATTTTCTTTTTCATGTAACTGGCAAGCAAGGGCACAACGTCTACGCCTACACTCCCTAGCGCCTCTGTTTCTTTTAATTCTGTTGTCAAGTTGTGTTTGTGAAGGAGCGGGTTGATCATCCATAGGTTTCTTATTGTCCCTAAGGGGAGGAACAAAAGGAACCATGGAAGGTTGTTCATCCACTTTCTCCTTTGCTTTATAAACTTGTTTGATATGAGGAGGCATGGTAGAGTTACTTTCACAATCTCGTAGTCTCTTGGATGATGTCGGGGAAGTGTTAGGCGGTGCTTGAGCTTGGTTGTGTTGTGCTTTGTTCAGGTTGAAGCATGGTTTCATCTAGGATAAGAGTGTCGGATGTGGATGGGAACATGTTGTAGAGAGACAATTCAACTATTTTCTTTGCTTTAAATTTTTGGTAAGCAATGAAAAAGAAATCTTCTTGACGTGTTATGGGTTCCATGGGTTCTAGCCAAAAAGCTTCTAAGGAAAAGTTTCCTTTGGAAGACAAGGGGTTAAAGCTGCTATGGTAGATAGTGAATATGTCATTGTCAAAGGGAAACTTTAAGCATTTTTGAAGAATCGAAGGTACAACTTTCATTGAGCGAAGCCATGGATGGCCTAGCCACAAACAAAACTGGTTCGAATGCGGGATGATGGAGAATGTGACATCCAATGTTTTTGGTCCTATTTGTAATGGAAGGACGATCGATCCTATAATAGGGAAAGCAAAACCATTGTGTGATTTGATACATGCTTTAGGCTTATCATAGTCATCTTGATAAAGATCGTGTAATACCAAAAATTCCTTCGTGATCACATTCTCGCCATAGGCGGGATCTATTAGTATCCCATTAGTGGGCTTGTTATAGATATGACCGACTATGTAGAGAGGACCATCGGGGAGATTTTTAAGTATGACTTGACAGGAGAAAGTAATATCAAGAGATTTCTTAGGTTGGCCCTTTTGAGGGATAACGTCTATCACACCTACCATTTCATTCATAGGATTAACATGGGTCACATGTGGGACAAGATTAGAATGTTCACCATCTTTAGCAACATTCATCACATCATTCTTTATAGTTTCACTAGCTTTGACAAATGAAATATTATGTTTGGGCATTGGATTAGTGAAAATTTGCAAGTTTTGATTTGGAGGGGCAACCGACTTATTGCCTTGATCATTAACACCTACAATGGATAGACAACCAGAATCAATGAGGTCTTAAACAAGATGCTTAAGTTGCTTGCACTATTCCATGTCATGTTCATTTTGTCTATGAAAATGGCAATAAGCATTAGAGTTAAAGTTTGGAGGTAAAGGCTTAGTAGGATCAGGTGTGTGAATGGTAGGTAAGGTAATCATTTGTTGTTGTAAAAGTTGAGACATTGTGTTATGAAGGGTATCTGGTAAAGGTTTGAAGTGTCTTTTTGGATCTCCATAACTAAAAGGCACCGCGGTTTTAACAATTGCTACTTGGTTGTTGACGGGTGGAGGTGTTTGTTGAGGGGGGTTGAACTGTAAGAACCCTTTGTTTTGATTTCTAAATGGTTGGGAATTTTTTTGGTTGGCATGTTTAGACTTCTCAATTCGACTAGAAGTGGACCTTGTATCTTGACTACCAATCAAATTGTGATAATCACAAAGGGTTGTACATAAATGCATGAAAGAGGGGAATTTCATCATAGTGAGTTTGTCCTGAAGTTGAGTTTGCAAGTTTTCTATAAACATCTTTTGAAGATGTGGGTCAGGGATCTTGACATCAATTTGGGAATAAAGTGATTGATAGCATGAGATAAAATCAGTTATCTTTTCATCATTATTTTTCTTGCATCACATCAAATCAATCAAGGTCTTCTTGGGAGTCATATGCACTTGGAAATGATTGATAAATGCATCAAAAAGTTCATTAAATGAACATATTTCAAATTGTTCGGTAAAGAAGAGAACCATTCCAGGGCAGTATATTTTAAAGTCCTAGGAAACAATTTTGCTAACAGTTTATCATCAAGGACAAAGTTACTACATAAAGTGGTGTAGGCATTATCATGATTAGAAGGATCTCACTTCCCTCCATATTTTTCAAATCTAGGCATCTCTACTCCTTGTGGCATTGGTGTCTGCAATATTTCCAAGGATAATGGGTTGTTGTGAACATAATATGTAGGTGGGCCATTGTGATTTTGGTTGATGATAGATATTTATTGTTGCATGGATGAGACAGTTTGGAAAAGTTGTGTTATGAAAGAGTCGGTGTAAGTGGTATGAGGTGGAAGGGAAAGTGGTGATGGAGTGTAGGTAGTGGTAGGGTAAGTGAATGAAATGTTGATGGATGGTATGGGAGAAGAAGATAGAACATGCAATTCCACATAGGAATGAGGGATGCTAGCAAGAATAGTCGAGGAATGAATCACATTAGTAGCTTGTTGCATTATGGTGGTGACATTAGGAGTTGTATAGGTAGGTATAGAGGCTACTATTGAGGGAGGAGGAGTGTGAGGTCCTCCTTGGCTAATCACAATGTTCACCTGGTGAGAGACACTAGAGGTGGAAGGAACATTTTTTTGATATATCTCAACTATTTGTTTCACAACGTTTAGGCCTTCGTCACTATCAAGCATGCGATGGATCTTTTCTATAGTGTGAATTGTGGTAGCTGAAATGTTTTCAAGGCTCATTTGATGTTGCAAGTGTACTAAGTCCTCATGAATTTGAATGATCTTGTCTTGTGGGATATCATCAGGTCTATGGTCAATATGCATGCTACCTAAATGCAAAGAGTTGCTAAGGGTATTTTCCATGCCTAGTGTACTATTATCAATACCAGGAGTGGAAGCTCTAGATAACCCAAGATCTACAATGAGTGTTGTATCGTGAGATGCCATAAGTCTCAAACTTCTTCTCACTAAGGTATTAGCAATAGGACAGCTAACACTCATGCAAATGTTTCTAAATGTGGGGTGGATGCAAATCCAATACAAACAAAGAGCACTAAAATGTTGATTACTAAAATTCTAGTAAGCAACACAAAAATGCAGAAACAATAAGCAAAAATTATAGAGTAAATGCTAGAAAATGCAATAATAAATATGCAACTGAACTAAGTCACCCAGGGTGGTGAATTAGTCCAAGTAGTGATTTTTTAACAATTTTCAATTTTTTTGAGTAGAATTTTATGATTTTTTAGGTTTTCAGATGCATATACAGTATGAAAATGCAAAATCTTTGTGAACTTTTTTATGAAATACAATGCAAAAATGCAAGCTATATGAGCTTTTCACTAAAGTAATGTTGAAAACCCTAGAATGAAAAACAATGCAAACCCTAATGCAATGTTGATGCAATCTTGTCCTAGGATGAAAATGCACTTGAAATCAGAAGTAAAAAT
The DNA here is from genome assembly GCA_007115665.2 of Sequoiadendron giganteum. Lineage (NCBI taxonomy): Eukaryota > Viridiplantae > Streptophyta > Pinopsida > Cupressales > Cupressaceae > Sequoiadendron > Sequoiadendron giganteum. Next base: position 124,858,114 of record CM021107.1, on the reverse strand, counting down.
GTTCTAAAGGAGGGTTTACCAAAATGAACTGAAGATTTTTGGGGAAAGGATGCTCTCTTGCACTTCTAGGGTTTTTCACCTAAAAGGAGAGAGATTTTCCACCAAAAGGAATCTAAGGGTTCATTCAAGACTAATGCAAATGTGATTGAAATACCTTAGTGAGAAAACACAATATGATATGTAGAATGATGTGAAACTAATGAAATGCAAGATGTTTGAAAACACAATATGATATGTAGAATGACCTAGAAATGCTTGAACAAACTGTAAAAAAATTGGAAGATATTGGAGAGGTGCACCTGGAAACTAGAATTTGATGTAGAGAGGCTCTGGAATATTTCAAAATTTTCTATTGAGGCCAATTGGGACACTTACGCCAAGTTGGGTGACTTAGTCCTGTTTCAGGGAGATTCTACCAGAATAGGTTTCGGGAAATTGGGTATCCGAAATTGTAGAAAATACTTTTCAGGCCCAACAATGGGACTAATTCTCCAATGATGGTGACTTAGTCCACATTCAACTTTTGAGAATCTTGAAGATGCAATCTATAGCTTTTAGTGTGTACTTTAGCTCTTGACAGAAATCCAAATCTGAATCTGCAAAATTTGACCTGTAGGTGATCTCCAAGCTTCTTTTAGGGTTTTCTTGACTTTGAATGATGTTGATGAGATGTTAACACCTTTTAACACCTTGCTCTTTTACAAATATGCATACAATACCTGCAAAAAACACATACAAAGAGGGGAAAATGATTAAGGGTTAGAGAATAGGGGTTTGCCTTATTCAAACCCCATTTTGGTAATCAAACCCTTGAAAATAAAAGGAAATGGAAAGAGAATGATGATTGAACAACATGCAACACTACAAATCACCAAACCCTTGAAGTAGAAATCTAAAGATATGCAAGTAGATGCTCTAATGGATGAATGCTTGAAGTGCCTAGAATGCTTGGATGCTTGAAGATAACTTAATTGCTTGATTAGGAACATAGGGAGAGTGAAAATGAGGGGAAAACCCTTTATTTATACATGATTTGCCCTAATTCCCAAAAATACCTCATCACGGGCCTACCTCAAGGTCTAGAGAATAATATCTCGCCAAAATTATAAAATAATTTTGATTTTTAAGCCAGATGGGACTAAGTCGCCCAAGGTGGCGACTTGGTCCCACCAGGGCAATTTTACTAGGTGTCAAAAATTAAAATGTATTTAATGATGTTTAATGGGATTATTCTCTGAAACATACTTAAGTATGACCTGTAAGTGCATAATGGGGCCATTTAAACATAAGAAAGGGTCAAATTATTGATGACAAGCCTAGAAAAGTGTGAGAGTTTGAACTACAACTCTTTACAACACTCTGAAATAAGGCTTGGTAAGTGATAAAAAGAGGCTATTTAAGTGAATTATAATAAAAGGGCCCTAGAAAAGTGTGAAAGTGGGTTACAACACTTCACAACACCTTTGTAAGACATCACAAGGTTTTTATTGATTTACAAGAGTTCAAGGCCTAATGTGAATGTGTTGGCCACATTACAACATTAAATCTAGGCAAAATTAGGCCAAAATCCATAGGAAAGGCTCGCATGAGTGTGAAAATGTCAAGGATACATTTTTCTACATTACACAAACAAAAATGGACCAATAGTTAACTTTTTGAAAAAAAAATCAAATTTAATGGGAAAATAAATGGTATTTATTGTGCCCTTTTTAAATTTGTGATATGACAAACTATTAATATGAAATACTCCAATGCTTGTACATTGCTACCCCAATAGTTGTACACATAAGAACATTTTTTTCTCACTATGATAACGATACTTGTTTAAATAAGCATTTTATTTTATTAATTGAGATTTTTATTTTATAAATGACACACTTATAGTGGATAGTTATGATATTTTATTTGAAACAAAATAATATTCATTTCACTTCTTCATGAATGTATTTATTCTTTTTTAATGTAACATTCATAGGTTCTCATGTGTTCAAGTATGGGTCCATTTTGACCAACATTTGGTTATTTTTAGCCAATAGGCTATATATAGTGTGAGGTTTCAGCCTGAAACCTATCTCACACCAATATACAACTCTTTTTCATTGATAAACAAGTTTCTTTTTTCGGTATACAACTCTTTCCACCCATTTTTTTAACTAACTAGTTTTGTACGCCGCGTGATTATTTGGCAATTTACTGTTGCAATTTCAACTACAAAGGTGCAACTTCTTCCTCCTACCGACGACAGAGTTGATAATTTTTTCTGTTTTGATGCACCTAATTACTTATCATGTTTGGCCCAAGACAAATATGCTAAGATTTGTGCTTATTATACACCGATCCAACCAGTTAAACGACATTCATTAATTGCATTGTAGTAGTATGTGTACTAATTAAACTGTATTGCAAGGAGCAGGTGTGGTTGCATTCTAATTGTCACCTATTTTTTTTTCTTGTGAGCTATGAATAATAGTCATGTTGGTTTTCTAGAAAGGTAGGAATTATGAAGTTTATTTGCTAGTTTTTGGAGATAAATCCAAGTTTTTTGAATTTGTAAATATAAAGACGCAAATTTTTAGTTCAATTTTTACCGAGCTACCTATTATTGACTCAATTTATTTGGAGACCACAAATCCTGCCTACTATTTAGGTAACTTCATAAAAAAACCAGCTAGTTAGTTGATTGCATTAAAAGATATAAATTAGATCTCAAATACTCAATCAAATCAAATTTTAACTCGCACCCAATATTTTGTTTAAAACATTGCTAGAATCTTATCTCCACCTCAAGAATCTAATATTGTAAATTTACTTTCTCGTTTGTTATAAATAGATTGAAGCAACAACTTAATGTATATGTTGCAATGCTCCCAAAGTAGCACAGGCTAGGAGAATATTGAGTAGAGTGACATGGTTATGTTGTATAGATGTTTGCTGCAGTTGGAAGAATATTGTCAAGGCCTCTCTAGGCTACCCAATTTGGGAAAATCCAACAATCATCAAGCTCCATGACACCACATCTTTCTCTTTCTTTGATACTTTTTCAAACACCTAGAGAGTAGTCTCTATGCAACCTAATTTAGCATACATGTCTATTAGAGCATTCATGACACAAACCTTTGTATGTAAACCAATTCTAATAACATATCTATGAATAAGCTTGCCTTGGTTTAGAAAGATTACATCCACAAATACATAAAGTAAAGTGATGATGGTGATGGAGGTGGGATTGGGCATGCACCTGACAAGGCTCGACATCTCATCTACGTCCCCATGCTTTTTGTATGCTGCAATCGTAGTATTCCATGCAATTACATCTCTTTTTCTTAGGGTCATTTTGTCAAACACTTGGCGTGCAATCTCAATAGAACCACATTTGGCATACATTCCCACATGAGTGGTAGCTAATCAAATTTTCATGTTATTCATGATTTGGAAACATTTATTGCATCCCCATGCATATGCTATGTAAAATATATGGTCTCCAATATTTTTTATGGGTGTTTCTTTTTTCTAACAAATAAATTTCAAAATAATTGTAAAATTGCACTCACACTGTTAAGGGAGTATACTGGCATCCACAATACTCAAGTAAATGCCCTTAAAAATGAACTGAGAGAGAGCAGTAAATGGATAACAATGTATATGTGCATTTAAAACCTTCAATGCATTATAAAGATGAATTTTGACATTTTGGTATCCAACAAAATAAATTCTAGACAAATAAAATAAAATCAACAATATAAAATATTTGTTTTGACACTGAAAGTAAAATCTCCAACTTGCAAATAAAGTGGAACTATTTATGTAGAAGTCTATGACTTTCTCTATTTGATAGGGTAAAAAAAAATCAATTTTGAATTATCATATACTGGTACTAAATTTTTAAAATCATTAGAGGTGATGGACAATATAATTCATTTCAACAACAAGAATTTGTGAAATGTTTTGGAATGCATCTATCAAAACAAAGAGAATCGTAGGAGTGTATAGAAAAAAAGAACATAAGGTTATTCATGGGGTAAACCCACAATACTGGTTTACAACTCCGTTGAGGAAGGAAAATTGCAAAAACGCTTTAAAGAATTATTTTTTTGGTTTTTTGGGGTTTGCTCGAAGGGGGTTCACATGAACCCAAAAAGGGGTTCGCTCGAACCCCCCCTTCGAGCGAACCCCTTTTGTGATGTCATCTTTTTTTGGCACATTTTTGTGAATGAAAACAAAGGAAAATTTCAAAACAAGGGGGGTTCGAGTGAACCCCCCTTCGAGTGAACTCCCTTTTGCTTGATGGGGTCAAGGGGGGTTCACTCGAACCCCCCTTTTTTGTCCCTCTCCCCCTCTTCTACAATTTGTAAAAATTTTCCTTTCGAAGCTCAAGTTGAGGATGAAAATGGAGGAAACTTCACAGGCCCAATTGGATGATGGTCATCCTCGGAACGAGCTATCCATCGAATATAATTTTAATATATTTTGGTTTTATTATGTATTTTTTAAAAGTTTAATTAAACGTAGGTTTTTCACTGAAAATCAAGCTCTTTGTTTTGCACATGTGAAAAAATAGTATATTATCAAAAGAAAATTGAAAAATATTTATGCATTACATATTTATGTTCTTGGTCCAACAAAAAAGAAAGAATTTCGATACATACAAAAAAAATTATGTGTTAGCAAGTAAACCCATGTCTGAATTGTAACTGGTCTGACTTCAAAACTTAATTAAGAAAAATATATTCAATAAAACACTATGAAACCAATTGCATGCACTAGATATCGTAGTTACGAATATAAATTCAAAAAAATTAGAATTTTATCCTTCATAAAAAAAGGTAATGTTTTAGCAAGTACACGCCACTCTTTAAAAATGGTGTTTATTGTTAAAAACTAGTTTTCAAAGGAGATAAAAAAAGAAATGCAATTTGATTCCAATTTTTTTAAAAATATATTTAAAATTTGCAAACATAATGTCACAAATCACTAGTTTGCATCATCTTCAAATTCCTCATCGTTTAACAACTATAGGTGCTCAAAAGTGAAGATTTAGTTAAAACAAATTAGTTTAATGTACAGTTTGGCCAAAAATTGTAAACCAATATTGTGGGATCACCCCATGATGAATTGGCCAACATTCAAGGTGTGAAGATTATTAGGTGTCCCAAGTTGGATTAACTTTTAGATAGTTATACAATTCATTTACTACTAACATGATTGTTTAGTATTCCACTACAATTGCTTGCAAAAAAATATTAGGACTTCAAAATTCCACATTTATGGGCTTTGACATTGATCAATCATGTCACTTGCAACTCAAATTTCTTATCTACTCAAGTTTTTTGATGGCCATTTGAAGTGTAGTATGTTATCAATATCTTGAAATATAATAAGAAGTAGATCTCACACCTACAATGTGTCTTTAAATCAATTGCATTGATGTTCCTTTTATTTTAATAAGATTGTGCTTAGAAAATGGAAGGACATACAATTTTGAGAGATCCATTAGGAATGTGGCGGGTTTTTTGAGCTTCTACCACTCGATCTTTCCCAAAATATTCTTTTCGAGCAGGAATTCTTCTATCTAAGATGGTTGGACAAGTACCCATCCTCATATATTCTGTATGTATCATTAACTTTCTATTCCAAACAAAATCAAAGTTGTTATAGTATATTTCTTCAGTTGATTATAAAAATATATATACATCATATTTCAAATAGCTCCTTTAGACATACATTTCTCATCATGATTAATTAAATCCACAAAATACTATTAAACCTACAAAAATAATATTCTATACACAAAAACATAACAATCTAATGCATCATACTTTAATATCTTTACATATAGTAAATGGAAAATAAAAAATAATGTATTTTCTATGCAAAAATCGAATTGTACTCTCTAACATATTAACTCAAAAATAGTTTTATATCAACGTGACTCTTGCACCCCCTTGTGGTGCAAGTGCTAGTTCTATTTACATGTGGACTATTTATTTACAATATGTGGTAAGATTGAATACTATAAGCACAAGTGTTATAAAAACAATTGAACCCTTCCAAAACTCCTCACCCTTCTCCCCTAAATGTGAAGACAAGTAAATAATATTTTAAAACATGACTCATTTATTTGCAATGAATTAGCTTGACTTATGTCTTATGTGTACCTAGACTTTACTATTATTTATATTTTTTATGAGATGATGAATAGTTGTACACATTTTTGTGTATTAATGATTTATGTTAGATTAAATCATGATTGAGATTTTCTTAAATATGGTAGAGGGGTCCATAGTAGGGCGCCCTACCTTTGGATTTTTGAAATTCATAGCCTATGATTTCAAAAAAGTCCCAATTTTGTACACCAATTTATTTGCCAACTCATCTACATAAAAGAAATTATTTTTAAATTCACATCATCAAATATGATGCCCCATCAACATGTTTTTTGTTAAACCACATACAGTCCAATAGTAGGGCACTAAACCGTGTGAATATGTTACGGTGATGTGGCATCACATGATTTGTCAGATTATATACTTTATGGAAAAAAAATATTGCAATTGAATAAAAGGTGCCCCACTCTGAAGTCCACTAAAGACTACTTCTATCCCTACTTTTGATCTTCACCCTACTTCAAACAATAATGAGAACACGTTCTATTAATGAATCGAAGTACCTTCACATCTATTAGAACATTCTTAACTTGAAAAAAGGGCATCCCTAGACAAAAATTGGAATAGAATTTGTTCCCGGCAGTCGTGAAACGTAAGAAGCTGGTTATCTGGATGACTTGGGGAACACGCTACGTTCTGAACCACAAATGTGGGCCGACCTGCGCTTTAACTCTCCTGGAAATCCTCGCATCGGCCCCCATGTGAACCACATCAATGTTTTCAACTTTTCTCAATTACTCGCCTTTATCATTTAATTGCTGAAAATGAACGGAAATGGACTGTACTGGGGCTTTCACTTTATGCTCCGGCATTGAACTAATAATAATCGGCAATTTAGTATTTTTGACGTCAGGGATTACATCTATAGATAGGTGTAGGACAAAGATTGTGTCATAGAAATTCGCAGGTCACAAGGTCGAACTAGTGGACTGTTTTGAACAGCCGACTCTACGTGATTGCAATGAAGGATTAACAGGAAGAACATTAGATTAAGTCATGAATGCGTATGCTTCTGGAGGACACGCGTAAGGCGGACACTGAAAAGCACTTACACCTCGGAATTACAAATTACTGGAACTTTCTTGACCGACGACTCCGACAATAAATACCCACTCGTAGCCATAGATTTTGAAGATCATCTTGTGGTCCCAGTGAAGACCAATGTTTCAGCAGCTTTGTGCCATCTGTGCTGCTCTGTAACTTGATTCTCTCTGGAAATCAGTTCTGTCCTCCTCTTATTTCAACAAAAATGGGAGAAGATCGGTTTGATGTTCAGGGATGGGCAGCCAGGGACAAGTCTGGCATTCTCTCGCCTTTTAACTTTACTCGCAGGTAGTTGTACTTTCATTTGTTTTTTTGGATGCAACTAAGGTTTTTGGGTGACCAAAGATTCAGTGTTCTTGTTTTTGGTTATATATTATGATGAAAGTTTCGAGTTTTAGGGTTTTGTATCCAGGGAGCTTCATTTCCTTAAGGGGAATGACAAGATTTTATTGAAATCTTGGACATTGTGGGTGACATTTGTCTTGAAGTCTGTTCGTTGCTGCATTTTTAGAAAGCTTATTTAGCTGAAGATCTTGAGAGACTTTTAAATTTATCTGATGCAAACTGTTTTTAAAAGCCATGGTCCAGGAGTAGTACCACATGGATCTAGGTTCTTTGTGGAATGTTCTCGCTTCCATTTTGTTGTCTTATTTTCGAAAAAAATTATATAGATTTTCTGTAATTGCTTTTGTTTTTGATAATGTTGTGATAGAGACATTGGATTTTTATGATGTTGCGTAATAGTATTTTTGAACTTGAATGAGTTGAGTTTTTTATAGGTCATACTTCATGATTTACGATTAGGAAACCGAGAACAAAAATATAAAAAGTGATTCATCATACTTCATGATCTATCCTTTTCTATTTTCTTATTATCTGTTTCCTCATAATTAATATGATCCAAAATGTTGATGAAAATGTTGACAATCAAATCTAGAAACATTTTTATACAATAGTTTCTCAGTGTCTATACCACCCTGTTCCAAAGTTTTTTCTTCTTGCTCTTTACCATTCTTATGATGGATCATGGAGTATGATTGGAAACGTTTTAATATTTTTTTATGAAAAAGTCTTTAACACGATCAAATCCAAAAACAGATTCTCCCAACAATATGAACTGTAAAAAATTATTATCATTGTAACAGATTATTTTTTGAAGTACCACTCTTTCTTTTTAGATTAGACCTTTCATTCATTGCTATGATTAAGACTATCAACAATTCACCATGCTTAAGGGGTTCAACGTTCATACATTATAGCCTATTTGAAGCTCCACTATTGTCTATCCAGTATCCAACCCCGACCAAGTTGACCTTTAAACCCTCATACAGTTGACTAATTGGATAATTTCTAGTGGATCTAACAGTGTACTGTACTTATGTTATTTTATATAGATCCAAGAACGTTCTCTTTTAATTTTGTCAATTTTTTTTGTGACGGCCAGATATATGCCAGAACAGTGATTCAGGCTCCGAAATTCCTCTGTTTCAGATATCGGAACTAGGCTTATTCTTGTTTTTTTGCAATAAACAACTCGTCTGAGGGCGTGGAGTAAACCTAATTTTATTATACTTTTCAGGAAGACTGGACCCAATGACGTAACGTTCAAAGTTGCTTTCTGTGGGATCTGTCACTCGGATTTGCACCAAATCCGCAACGAATGGCATAATTCTCAATATCCATTGGTACCAGGGTATGCCTTTCTCTCTGCCTGCTATTTTTGTTGTTGTCTGCACTGCATTTGCAAGGTCTTTGTGGCTACAGATGCAAAAAAAAATAATATAAAACTTTATCTTTATAGGCATGAAATCGTTGGGATTGTAACTGAGGTGGGAACAGAAGTAAAGAAATTTGGCGTGGGCGACCGGGTTGGAGTGGGATGCATGGTGGGCAGCTGCCATAACTGCGACAGCTGTGAGAAAGGTGCAGAGCAATATTGTGACGGAGTCGTGTGGAGCTACAACAGCATCGATGTTGACGGTTCTGTCACCTATGGGGGCTACTCGTCTTTAATGGTCTGCGACCAGAAGTAGGTTGACTTCATAAAATTAATAATCTCGTCCTTTTAAACAACAATAGGGGAAGCTGAAATCTGTAACTGTATTTATGATATGTAATAACCCAATTTAATAATAATGGTTGCCGATGAAAATTTTGACAGTAATTATGGTATGTACTCAGGTATATAATTAAGGTGCCAGAAAGCCTGCCATTTGATGCCGCTGCCCCGTTGTTATGCGCTGGAATTACTGTTTACAGCCCCATGATGTACTTCGGAATGACAGAGAAAGGAAGTCGGTTAGGCGTAGTGGGGCTTGGCGGTCTCGGTCACATGGCGGTTAAATTTGGCAAAGCCTTTGGCCTGCATGTCACCGTCATCAGTACATCCCCAAATAAAGAAAAAGAAGCCAAAGAGGTTTTGGGGGCTGATGAATTCCTTATTAGCAAAGATGCGAAGCAGATGAGGGACGCAGCCACATCCCTGGATTATATAATTGATACTGTATCAGCTGATCATCCCTTCCCGCCATTGCTCAATTTGCTCAAAGTCAATGGAAAGCTTGTTGTAGTTGGCGTTCCTGATAAACCTCTACAAATTCCTGCTTTTAGTGTTATATTTGGTAGGTTAATCTTCTCTTAAGTTATTCTTCTCTTATACTGACAAGTTGGTAATATTAAATTTTGATTGTGTAAATTTTTTTGGATCAATGTTTCTCATCACATTCAGTGATCCATCATCAGAATACAGATCTCATTTTTTTTCGGCTCTTCATTCTGATGATAAATCTCAGTGATTTCAAACGTTGATACAAAAAATTTACACAATCAAAATTTAAAAATAATTTAAAACATTCTTTATAGATTGTGAAAATCTAAGATCACTAATAGTAACTTCAAATCTGCATTTATATTTTATGCCTGAATTTATAGCGGGTCTGCATGTTATGGTGATTATTTTTACTTTTCGTGTTACCCAGTTTGATTAGTTCACCTGAAATTTGTTTTATGGTTGTTTTAGGGCGGAGATTAGTTGCAGGGAGTTGTATTGGTGGAATTAAGGAAACGCAGGAGATGATGGACTTCTGTGCAGAGCACAACATTACATGCAACATAGAAAAGATTTCTATGGATTATGTCAACACAGCAATGGAAAGGCTGGAGAAGGGAGATGTTAAATATCGATTTGTTATTGACACTGCTGAGAGTTTCAAGGTTTGAGGCATTAGAAAAGAAAATACCTTTTGGAGTACAATAATGGACCGTAAAGCTCGAATTCTTTTGGAGCTGAAATTAGTGGTTGGTCACGTGGCTTTATAAATGCTCTTTTTAGGGACAGGAATACCTACAGATCTTAGTTTTCAGTCGGTAAGAGTTTAGAATATGTAATGACGAAATTGTGAAGTGTTTTGTTGGTCTATATGTTTATGATTATTATTACATCAGTTAATACATAGAGTGTATTGGTGTATATGAAAGCATTTACATTGGAGCTTAGTTTTGTACCATCTTATTTTTCAGTCAGTAAGAGTTTAGAATATGTAATGACGAAATTGTGAAGTGTTTTGTTGGTCTATATGTTTATGATTATTATTACATCAGTTAATAATAGAGTGTATTGGTGTATATGAAAGCATTTACATGGGAGCTTAGTTTTGTACCATCTTATTTTTCAGTCGGTAAGAGTTTAGAATATGTAATGACGAAATTGTGAAGTGTTTTGTTGGTCTATATGTTCATGATTATTATTACATCAGTTAATACATAGAGTGTATTGGTGTATATGAAAGCATTTACATGGGAGCTTAGTTTTGTATTTTGGGTACATACTGGATATTTAATGTTTTTGTTTTACGTTATTTTAGAAAATACAAAGAAAGTTATTGGATGAATATTACATATTATTATTATTATTTTTTTAAAGTATATTGTTGAATTTCATAATTTAATATGTAATATAAATATTATTGAAATTTTTTTAATCTCTTTAATAATGTATGGATCTATTAATCATTTATAAACTTCTAATTTATCATATAATCACTTATATGTTATATCTATTGCAAGGATATTTACAAGTTGTCTATCCAGTCTATTTTTTATAACTCTTTTAATGATAATTATATTAGTATTCTTTTATAAATTTGTAATTCATATGTTCAAACACATGTTATATCTACTTTATAACTCTTCTAATGATAATTATATTAGTAGTCTTTTATAAATTTGTAATTCATATGTTCAAACACATGTTATATCTATGCAAAAAGAGGAGGGGCCAATAGTTGTGAAGGGTCCAATTGTTGGTAAAGTAATTGTCATTATTCACATTAGTACTAGAGCAAATATTACATTTTATTAATATTCATTTCACATATTAACCAAAATATTATCAAATATGACATATTGGATCAATAGTTGTTCACTTTTGAACTTGTAAACCTAAGTAAAAAAAGCATGTATACATGTATTACTAAATGTTATGTAATATATTTTACTATAATTAATATAATATAATTATCTAACATATGTAGATCAATTATAAAATAAAGTATCTTCCATAAATAGTTAAGAGTATTGCCTATCACAATTTAAAGCAAAATACAAAGTATTAGATCCAATATGTACAAATACGAAGTATTACAATTTAAGATTTAGTTTGTAGTTGTTGAACATGTCAATTTGTATAAGTCAACCAATATTCATTTTGAAATGTGTTCATCGAGTGTACAACTACAACTATTGGAGTTGTCAAATTTAAATATTTTGACATTAATAAATGTGCCAATTTGAACAAGTTTACAAATACCCTTTTTCTAATACATATAAACAATGTACAACTAGGGGAGAGGACCCAATAGTTGAGTATGTTCTAATAGTTGTGAGGGTACTTGTCATAGTTTGATCCATTAATAGAACATGTATCATTGTTTGCAAATGAAAATATATTTAAATATTTAAGATAGTCTCAATCACGCTTTAACCTAACGTATGCCCATTAATACACAACAATGTGTGTGCAATGAAAAATGTATTCTAAATGTTAAGAAATGCTAAGAAAACCCAACAAAATACATAAATCAAGCAACACTCAAGGTTAGGGCATACGAATTGAAACCTACTTGAAATTTGATGAAATTTAAGTATGTTGACAAGCTTGGTGTGTAGATTGCCTTGATGCGATCAGATTCAATGTGTGTTCAACGAAAATTCAGCAACATAATGACATTAATTTGCTCAAAAGATCGTGGATTGTGAAAAATAGTTGTTTTTAGTCTTTGATGAGAGGGTGAATAGGATCAAGGGCTGAGATTGCAAGTTGGAGATCAATGGTTGAGAGGAGTTTGTTGCAAGGTGTGCGCCCTTGGTGTCCTTGTGCTATGCAACACAGTGCTCGGGTTTGTGACATGGCTTAACCGCCTCCCATGGATTCATTAACTTCGGTTGTTGTATCAAATATTAATAGGTCGATCTTTTGATGCAACGACAACTGTTTGTGCAACAATTGGTATCAAAGCCTAGGTCATGGGTTTGAACCCCTTTCTTGCACAGGGGGATTGTTACAAGGTGTGCACCATCAGTCTCCTTGTGTTGTGCAGTGCATCACCCGAGTTCATGACATGGCTTAATTGCCACCCGTGGATTCATTAACTTTGGTGGTTGTATTAGGAATTAACATGTCGATCTTTTGGTGCAACAACAACCATCTGTGTAACAGAGTTGAGACATCTCAACTCATGAGATGATGCCAAGTGGCATCATGGGAGGAAAGGGAGGATATTTGATCTTTCCAAGCCTAGGATGGTGACATGAAGGCTTGAGATGGAGATTGGTACTTTGCAAATACCTAAGGGGATGGGCAAGATCTTCTTCATAAAGACCATTCTTGTCTCACCTTCCAAGATGGTGATGTGAAGGGGAATAAAAGGAATTTGAAGTTCCTTAGGTGTACTTTGGAGAGGGGACCCATGTGAGGTTTCTTCTTCAAAAAGGGAAAGCCTTTAAGGTTGATTGAACAAGATAGAGGGCAATACATAGAAAGGAGAATATCTCTTTCTTAGTTAAGGGATTAGGGATGTGCAAGTGCTTACAAAGTGGATTAAATGGGGTCAGAGTTAATGAGGAAATGATTATAAGGCAAGTGGGAAAAATAGGAGGATGTGACACCTCTTAATCAAGGATTAAGTGTGTGCACATCATTAGTGGGAGATTAAGATAATGATTAGGGGTTAATGAAAAGTGATGGAGGATGTGACAAGGGGAGAGAAAATGCACGAATTATATAAAAATGATTAAATTAAATATAGACTCCTATTTATTTAATTTAAAGAGGAAAGGAGATAAAAGGTAATGTAATCAATCAATTAATTAATTATCTTCGGATTTTAGAGGACTTAGGGAAATCAATGATATTAATTAGATAAATGTAATATTATTTAATTAATACGAATAGGAGGGGATTTAGATGAAATGACAAGGTAAAATTGATCAAACGCAAGTGATCAATTATAGGTGTCTACATTTTTCCCCTCTTCGAAATAACGTTAGAATAACGATGTTTCGAATAAAATAAAAATTAGTCAACTCGATAGAAGAAGTGGATGGTGAGATGCCCCAGTATAGAGGGAAAAAATGGCATAGAATAAAAATGATATGGAGTGATGCCCCCTTGAGAGGGCGGGTAAGAAAAAGAGGCTCGAGTGACTGCTTGAAAGATGAGAAAGGACAACAATGGATCTGTGATGAAAAATGAGGAAGAACAACGAAGGAACAAAGGAAAATGAAGAAACGAGGAGGAAATGGGAGATAAAACAAGTAATTAGGGTTTTCTATAAATAGTATTTAGGGGCTAATCACTATTCATTTGAACCCCAAGCATTCGAGAGACTAAGCAGAGCTTTGTGAGCATTATGGCATGTGGACAAGCGATTGCACACTAGATATACATTGTGAGGGCATAAGCATAAAGAGGAGAGTGAGGCAATTAGGTACATCTTTCAACTTTGACTTGTACGTTTCATTTGATTGCATTTATTACAAGTCAAAGTTTGAGTGGATTTGCCCAACACGATAGGGCAAATCTGCCTTTGTAGGAGGAAGGGCGGATCTGCCTGAACTTAGGAATACACATTGATAAGCAGTTACATTGCAGATGGGAAGATGCACTGAGAAGAGGCAGATCCACAGGTTGATGGCCAGATGTGGAGGATAGACGGATTCACCCAAGGGGCAGATCCACAAGAGCAGAGGCAAATGCATTGCACAAAGGCGGATCCGACAAAGGAAGGACATATGTGCTGGATTTTCCCAAGGGGTGAATCTATTGAAGAACAGGGAGATGTACCCTCGTAGGGGCAAATCTATTGGAGAACAGGTGGATGTGCCCCATAGGGGCAGATCTGCTGGAGGATAGACGGATGCGCCCAAGGGGCAGATTTGCTAGAGAAGTTAGAAGAAAGATAGAATAGGGAAAAGAGAAAGACCTGACATGTGAACTGGATTAATGTAGGTGACGACGAGTCTCCTGTCTTGAGAGAGGAGGTCAATAGTGTTGCAAATAGTGACATAGTTCATAGATGTAGATTGTGCATTGTTGGATGCACGTGACTTGGCGTACATCGCAAGGATGTCAGTGATTCGGGCACATAGTGTAAGGGCTGAAGATTAGCTCAATACCTAAGACCACTTGCAAAAACAATGAAAACCTTCTACATGAGGGTATGCAAGAATATGAGCTTGCTTGATATTAAGACCTATCAAAATGATGAGGTATGAAATATGTTCCATATGTGTACAATGACCTTGCTTATATAAGAAAGGTGAGAAATAGGATTGAACATGATTGTGATGTTGGATGTTTTGGTTGTATTGCTGATATGTGGTTGTCATTGATGTCAACACTATTAGCATTAATGTCTTTAAGATTGTATATGTCGAGGATATTGAGAAAATTGTAATAAAATATGTTACAGGTTGTCTGTGAAGCAGTGAAGATCAGTATGGAGGAAGGTTCAGTATGTTGATAATTAGATGTTGTAGATTAAAGGGTTTGTTCTCAAGCCTATCTAGTTTCTACTCTGAAAGTTTCAGAGGTGCGCATGAAGATTTGAACAAGTTATAAGCTTTTGTGTTTAGACAGCTATTCTGTTACTACAAATGGTGTTCATGGAAGAAGATAATGTGATTCTGGTAATCTGAGTTGTTGAGTATGTTCCTGTGGTGTTCATGGATGTTTCTAGATCATACTCTATCTTTGTTGCACGTCCGCATTGATCATTGTGCTCGTGATTCAAGATTTTCTCTTGCGTGTTCATGTTTTTCATGTTAATGGCCAACAAGATGTTTGAAGTGTGTTGTGGATCTTCGAGGAAGAATATTTGAAGGTGTTTTGTGTTTGAGGACATTGTTTTAGGTCTCTTCTATGTTGTGGCCGACTTTGGTTGTTTAAGTCTCTACTATGTTGTGGCTGACCTTGGTTGATGTGCATTGATAATCTTTATTGTTTTGGGCCGACAATTTGCATTCATTATATTATTGTGTTGAAGCCGACATAAAGCAATGTAGTTTCTTGTTATGGATATATATAAGCATTTGTTTATATCATTTGAGATATGTAGTATGTGAAGTGTGCGAGTGCTATGTGCAAAAAAGGTTTAGATCATTCGAAGGCAGAGCAGAGTGTGAAGAAGAGTGAAAGATAGTGAAGAAGTGTTCATGTGCTTAACCGAAACTGTACTCAGGCATTAATAGATGCTACTTTCTTAGTTCAAATTCTTCAGATAGATTGAATCTGAATATTTTCTGTAAGACAACGAGTCTTCCTTTGAGTAGTGAGCTCTAGGCAGTGCACATGAATGCATGTGCATTCCTCTTATATTATTCTTATACTTTTAATAGGGTATAACTTGTGGATTAATCTCCACCGCGGTTTTTCCCCTAACAAGGTTTCCACACAAAAATCTTGGTGTTATGAGTGTTTCCGATGTGTTGTTGATTCATGCTTTCACTGTTATTAATCAAATAAAAAATTAAAGGTTAATAATTTTAATAAGTTTGAAATTCTGTGACAATTGATACACCCCCCCCCCCCAGTTGTCTACCCTTGTGTTGCCAACAATTGGTATCAGAGCAGGTTCCTTGGAAGAAGTTTAACAACTTGAGGTGATTCGGGATGATGACATACAAGAAGGATAGTCAAAGATTTGATGGAACAAATTATTCTATGTGGAAGACTCGAATGAAGTTTCATTTGAGATGCATTGGTGAATCCTACTAAAACATTACATGCAATAGGTATGCTATTCCTTTGAATGATCCTACTACTACTGAGATTAGGGATGTTGAATATAACATCAGGGCTAATGAAGCATTGTTGAGTGTTTTGACTGATTCTGAGATGACAAATGTTATGGATCTGAGAACTGCTTATGAGATCTGGAATAAGTTGGAAACCTTATATGAAGGTGATGCTAATGTGAAGATGACTAAGCTATAGTGTCTGAAAGGAAAATATGAACTATTGAAGATGGGTAATGATGAGAATATTGCTACCTTCATGCAAAGAGTGAATGAACTTGTTTGTGGTATCAGATGTGCTAGTGGATAGGTGGATGAATAAGAGATTGTTGCTAAAGTGCTTAGATCCTTGCCTGATGCATACAAAATCAAAGCTACAACCATTGAGGAGCTCTGAATTGTGAAAAATATAACCAGAGATATGTTTGTTGGAAAACTTACTACTTTTGAGTTGAGTGAATTCGGTGATGCCCTTCCTAAGACAAAATCTACATTTAAAGCTATTACTTCTGGGAGAGACAAGCATAGATATGATCCAGGTGAAAGTTCTTCTAGAAAGGTATTTAGATATGAGGAAGAAATGAGACAAATTGAAGAAGAAGAAAGAGAACTGAATGAGCTTGAAGCACTTATTGTCAAAAGGGAAGCCATAGGAGAAGGTAAGTATAAAGGAAAGTTTCCTATTAAATTTTTTTCTTGCAACAAGATAGGCCATTTTCCATCAAGGTGTCCAGAAAGAGTTCCTAAGCCAAGACCCTACAAGCCTAAATTTCAAAAGAAGTGTTACTATGTTGCCGATGAAGGTGTGATAGTTGATTAATCTGACAAAAGGAATGCAAGTGAAGATGAGTTTGTATTTATTGTGATCAAGGAAAATAATTTCGTTTCTACTGAATCTACTAGATGTACAAACGTGGAGAAAGCTCTAAATTCTTAAGTTGAAGAAAAAGATGAATGGGTAATTGACAATGGATGTTCACATCACATGACAGGTGATAAAAGAAAATTTGTAAGCCTGGAGAAGTATGATGGTGGTGTTATAAGATTTGGTGATAACAATGGTGGTATAATACGTGGTAGAGGATGTATTTCTTTTTATGGTAAGTACAATATTGATGATGTTCTTTATGTTGAAGGTTTGAAGCATAATCTTCTAAGTGTTGGACAAATGGTTGATAAGGGATACAATCTTCAATTCAAAGATGGAGAATATAGCATACTGGGAAGTTCTGGAAATTTGATTGCATCAGGTACTAAAACAAAAGGTAACATCTTTCATCTAAATGCTGGTAGTAAAATTTGTTTGATTACTCAAGTTGATGAAAGTTGGTTGTGGAATAGAAGAATGTGTCATGTAAACTTTGACAATATTATCAAGATAAGTTTCTCACAGGCTGTGAGAGATCTTCCTAAGTTGGTGAAGCCTACTAATACCATATGCAAGGAATGTTAGATGGGAAAACAAACTAGAATTTTATTTCATAGCGAACATCATTGTTCAAATGAATTGTTGGAGCTTGTGCATACCGACTTGTGTGGTCTTGCTAGAATCAGAAGTCTACAAGGTTACAGGTACTTCATGTTGCTTATTGATGATTACTCTAGGATGATGTGGGTTACTTTCTTAAGGGAAAAATATGAATCTCTAGAAAAGTTCAAGATCTTTAAGGCTATGGTTGAGACAAAGAAAGGTCTGAAGATTAAGTGTCCGAGATCAGATAGAGGTGGTGAATTTACTTCCGGTGAGTTCAATTCTTTTTGTGAAGAACATGGGATAAAGAGATAATTATCTGCACCAAAGACCCCTCAATAGAATGGAGTTGTGGAAAGGAAGAACAAGATAGTTCAAGATGCTGCTAGAACTATGATGTTGGAAGGAAATGTCCCTCATATCCATTTGAGAGAAGCTATGAGTACTGCAGTTTATATCCTTAACCGGGTATAAATAAAAGGTAATACTGGTAAGACTCCTTTTGAGATATGGTTTGGTCATAAGCCTACTATTAGATATTTCAAAATCTTTGGGAGTAAATTCTATATCAGGAGAGATGAAGATCTAGGAAAGTTTGATGCTAGAAGTGAAGAAGGAATCTTTCTTGGTTATTATACTAAGAGCAAGGCCTACCGGTGCTAGAACAAGAGATTGAAGAAAATGGTTGAAAGTAAAAATGTTAGGGTTGATGAAGACATTGTTAGACCCTCTAGAACTTGTGGATATGATTTTGATGATTAGAATGACAGTACAAACAAGAGTTAGACTTCAAATCAAGTTTAGATCATTTTGGTGAATCAAGAAGATCAAGAAGAAGCAAAGACTAGTGAAAGTATAGAAGAGAGACCACAAGAGCCTGAAATTCCAGAAAACTCTAAGACTCCAAGGTATGTGAGATTAAATCATTCAAAAAATCAGATTATAGGAGATAAGAACAAAGGTGTTCAGACTAGGAGAAGAATTACAAAAGAATACAATTTAATTTCAAAGGTTGAGCCAAGTAATGTCAAGCATGCAAAGATGAACATTGGATTGAAGCAATGAAAGAACAACTACAAAAAATTGAGAAGAATAATACATGGATTCTTGTTCCTAGACTTAAAGACAAAAATGTAATTGGAACTAAATGGGTTTTTAGAAACAAGTCGAATGAACAAGGTGAAGTTATCAGAAACAAAGCAAGACTAGTATGCAAAGGATACTCTCAGATGAAAGGTATTGAATTTGAAGAAACTTTTGATCCTGCTGCTAGAATTGAAGCTGTGAGATTGTTTCTTGCTTATGCTGCTTAAAAAAACTAAAAAGTTTATCAGATGGATGTTAAGTCAACATTTCTAAATGGTGAATTAGAAGAAGAGGTGTAAATGGAGCAACCTGATGGATTTCAATTGAATGATCAGGGAGATATGGTTTGTTGGTTGAAGAAAGCATTGTATGGACTCAAGCAAGCCCCTAGAGCTTGGTATGCCAGATTGGATAAGTATTTGCTGAAGCTTGGATTTAAAAAAGGTACTGCTAATAGTAATCTATATTTCAAGATTGATGATGATAAATATTTGTTTGTGGAAGTCTTTGTTGATGCTATCATTTTTGGAGGAGATGATGGTTTGTGCATGAATTTTTCTAATGAGATGCAAAATGAGTTTGAGATGTCAATGATTGGAGAGTTGAAATTATTTTTGGGATTGCAAATTACTCAGGTGGATAAAGGGATCTTTATATCTCAATCCAAGTATGCGAGAGAACTACTAAAGAAGTTTGGTATGGAAGATTCAAAACTAGTCAGTACACCCATGGTGACCGGATGTAAGTTGATATAAGATGATGATTCTCCGAAGGCAAATCAAACTAGATACAAATCAATGATTGGTGGATTGATGTATTTGACTCAAACTAGACCTGATATCATGAGTGTTGTATGCATTGTTGCTTGATTTCAAGCCAATCCTAAGGAATCTCATGTGAGTGTTGTGAAGAGAATTTTTAGATAATTTATGGGAACAGTTGATTTTGGCCTATGGTATCCTAAAGATGATGATCTTACTTTAAGTGCCTTTACAGATGCTGATTGGGCAAGAGATGTGAATGACATGAAAAGTACTAGTGGTGGCATATTTTTCTTGTGAAAGAAGCTGATTTCATGGTTAAGAAAAAAATAGAATATCATTTCCTTGTCTACAGCAGAGGCAAAATATATTGCTGCTACGAATAATTGTACTCAAGTATTGTGGATGAAACAAATGTTGAGAGATATCAGAGTTGTGTATTATGAACCTATTTCCATATTCTTTGACAACTCAAGTGCTGTAAACATTTCTAAGAATCCGGTGCTACATTAAAAAATGAAGCATATATCTATCAAGTACCACTTTTTGAAACATAAGGTGAGTGATAAGGAAGTCAGATTGGAGCATGTGCCTACTAAGTAGCAGATTGCATATATCTTTACTAAGAATTTTCCTAAAGATACTTTTGAGTATATCAGAGAGAAGTTAGGAGTGATTACCCCTCCTTATCAAAACTAATATGCATAGTATTTGCATCAATCTGTGCATTCATATTCATATCTTGATCCAGATTGATGTTGTGGTGGCTGCTACTCAGGGGGAGTAGTCAGATGATTTAGATATGTGGTTCAAACCTTGTGTACCTTTTCCATTGATGTCAAAGGGGGAGAAGAGTAATGTGAAAAACTATGGAAGAGCCAAAATAAAGAGGGAGAAGAACAGTGTGAAGTAAGGGAGAGAAGAGCAATGTGTAAAAGGGAGATTGTTGGAAGAAGAGTTGGTTGCGTTGATGGTGTATTTTTCACATCATGTGTTGTCATCAATGCCAAAGGGGGAGATTTTTGGATTTTGTGTTTTTATTGCTGATATGTGGTTGTCATTGATGTCAACACTATTTGCATTGTCTTTAAGACTGTATATGTCGAGGATATTGAGAAAATTGTAATAAAATATATTACAGGTTGTCTGTGAAGCAATGAAGATCAGTATGGAGGAAAGTTTAGTATGTTGATAACTAGATGTTGCAGATTAAAGGGTTTGTTCTCAAGCCTATCTAGTTTCTACTCTGAAAGTTTTAGAGGTACGCTTGAAGATTTGAACAAGTCATAAGCTTCTGTGTTTTGACAACTATTCTATTACTACAAATGGTGTTCATGGAAGAAGATAATGTGATTTTGGTAATCCGAGTTGTTGTGTATGTTCTTGTGGTGTTCATGGATGTTTTTAGATCATACTCTATCTCTGTTGCACGTCCACATTGATCATTGTGCTCGCGATCCGATATTTTCTCTTGTGTGTTCATGTTTTTCATGTTCATGGCCGACAAGATGTTTGAAGCGTGTTGTGGATCTTCGAGGAAGAATATTTGAAGGTGTTTTGTGTTTGATGACATTGTTTTAGGTCTCTACTATGTTATGGCCAACCTTGGTTGATGCACATTGATAATCTTTATTGTTTTGGGTTGACACTTTGAATTCATTCTATTATTGTGTTGAAGCTGACATAAAGCAATGCAATTTATTGTTGCGGATATATATAAGAAATTATTTATCTCATTTGAGACATGTAGTATGCGAAGTGTGTGAGTGCTATGTGTGAAAAAGGTTCAGATCATTTGAAGGCATAGCAAAGTGTGAATAAAAGTGAAAGATAGTGAAGTAGTGTTCATGTGCTTAACAATAACTGTACTTAGGCATTAGTAGATGCTACTTTCTTAGTTCAAATTCTTCAGATGGATTTAGTCTGAATATTTCTATAAGACAGTGACTCTTCCTTTGAGCAGTGAGCTCTAGGAAGTGCGCCTGAATGCATGTGCATTCATCTTATATTATTCTTATACTTTTAACATGGTATAACTTGTGGATTAACCTCCACCGTGGTTTTTACCCTAACAAGGCTTCCATGCAAAAATCTTGGTGTTATGAGTGTTTTCGATGTGTTGTTGATTCATGCTTTCACTATTATTAATCAAATCAAAAATTAAAGGTTAATAAGTTTAATATGTTGAGATTCTGTGACAACTGATTCAAACCACCTCTTAGTTGTCTGCCCTTGTGTTGCTAACATGTAACATGTGTCTTAATCCTATGACATGTGACAACTAACAACCTAACTACCTGGGAATCAACATAAAATCTAGGTAAGATAAGTTCTAGAAAAACCAACTAATACTTCTTGAAAGAATCAAGATATATCCTAAGTAAACTTAAGATGTGAATAAGTCCCCTAATTCCCTAGTAAGATTAGTTACTAGGTACAAGAATTTAATTCACACCAACATGTAGGCCCTTATTGATAACACTAGTGGAGAGGTGGAGCTAAAAGATGAGAACCTTTCACCTCCCGATAGGGGAGATCACTGTGATATTGGAGGATGTGTGGAAAATATTGAGGCTATCGATCTGAGGTCTTAGGGTGGTAACATCGAGCATACAAGCCATGAAAAAGTTGCTACAAAGAATGTTTGGGAGGAAAATGTTTCCCACATGAGGAAGGACACTAGATGTGGATGGATGCAAGGAGCTGGTGCTTGGATTAGCGCTTTACTTATACATGCTCATCAATAGAGTGCTCATGCTAGATAGGAGTGAGTGGTTCTTCAACTTGTTGTTGGGGAGTATTATGATAGGGATTGTGGAGTGGGCATGATGATATGAGTGGGGGTCATGTCTCTTGGCCCAACTATACAAAGATATGCATATTATATGCTATAAGTGAGGGGCGAGCTTGACCCACATCACCCTATTATAGGTGTGGGCCTGGGAGCACAATAATGTTGTGTAGCAAGTGGGAGAGAGGATGGTGAGGGTGGCGAATGAGCCAATGGTGTTTTGATGGAAATTGGGATTGAGATACAGGGAGGTGCAGAGTATGGAATTGTGGAGATATATGATGGATGATCTTGAGGATGATGACACCATATGGAAACCATATCAGGAGGTGAAGGATTGGGAGGAGGATGGTAGGTTTTATAGATATATGTTCACACCATGTTACCTCATCGATCGATACTCATTTTTGATAGAATGATACAAGCCAGACCGTGTGATCTAAAAAATTGATGTCATATAGGATATACTTGATGGTGAGGAGAGGTTTGCTTGATTACCATGAGAAGCAAGGGAGTGGGGGCTACAGACAGCCCAGAGGATAGAAGTGCAATCATGGAGAGAGATGCCAGAGGCATTATGGGATAGACAAGGTGATGTGGATGATCCAAGGGTCACCATGCATTATCTAGAGTGGTGGCGAGGACATCAAATAGAATCGATGATGCTAGCAAGGGGGAACACCTATAGTGGAGGGGATGGAGGCATTGAAGGGGGAGGCTCACAGGGTGAGGTAGAGGAGAGTCCTACATTGAGATGAGCGATAGGTAGGAGAGGACATAGTGGAGGAGGATATCATAGAGGAGATCTTAGGATTGAGTGGAGAGAGGGAGAGAGGAGATGGAGAGGAGGAGGGTGAGGGTGAGGTGCACAACAAATGGAGGTGGAGGAAGAGGAGAAGATGAGATCTTCGACCATGCTTGAGTTAGAGGATGTGACATCACCTTGATAGGAGGAGATGGTATAGGGGAGGGGATTCAGAGGGGAGATTGGTGGAAATGGAGAGCCATGTGACATAGCTGCAGGGCTAGTACAATAGGCATAGGATGAGCTAGAGACTAGGGAAGCCAAGCAGGACAATCTACAAGCATAGGTAAATAGACTATAGGGTGATGTCTAGACCATCACAACTGAGAGAGATAGCCTTCAATTGGCCAAGGACACATGGGGGATAGAGAAAACTCACCTATAAGTGGATAGGGACAAGTATAGACAGGAGTGAGATGCCGCTAGGGAATAGGGAGGAGGAGCACTGATAGTGGAGATATCCTAACAACTTGTGCTAGTTGGTTGAGAGATGTAGTATTATAGAGATTTATACTATGTTGCAATCATAGAGGCCAAGAAGAGGCCAACATTATTAGAGGTAGTCAACTTAGGGTGGAGTGGATCTCGATCACTATGGTCAAGATTCATCAAGAGTGGATCAATGGGGATTCCACGGGGAGGTAGAGTAGGAGGACCTATAGGATCAGGGGGAGTGCCACCATCCTTGACACACTTAGATGCCAAAAATAGTGGTTAAATGGGAGGATGATACAAGTGGCAGTTTTGGTAGGATACATAGGTTTTTACAAATGTGAGATGAGTCAACATGTACAGGCGGTGACATTTATTCTTGTATCATGACATGAATCTTAGTTGTATGATATGGATGATGTATTATTATATGATTATTTATGACATTGATTGTATCATAGCCATTCTCTTATTTGATGAACATGTAAATATATTGTTATTGATATGGACATTTGATGTATGGATGGACTTGTAAATTGAATTTTTATTATTTTGATGACACATATGGATGTATGATATATGACTGGATTTTGATTGTGATATCGATGATTATGATTTTGTGGACTATAGATATGGATGTATTCAATACATACAGACATTTATGATTTTGTGGACTATGGATATGGATGTTCATTATGTATATGTATTTTATATGGATGATGTATATTGATGTATGATGTATATGTATGATTATGATTTTATGCATGACACTGATTATGTATACATGATGGATATGAGATATGATGTATGATACTGACGATTTGTGATGTAGGATACAATGATATGTGTGTTATGCAGATGTGATGGAAACTAACATGTTTGATGCAATATGGATATCTTAAACATGTGTATGAGCTCTAATATTGATTTAATGATTTACGATATGTATTGATGATATGTGATGTGGACGTATGCATTTGATTTTATGTAAATAAAAAATGGGATGCAAATGGATTAAAATATAATTCAATAAAATATGCTAAATGAATGTAATGATATGATGACACTACATAATGGATGGAAATGAGTAATTACTGTAATTTGAATGCAACCAAAATGACTAATACAAGCTAAAATGAGAATGAAATAATGAAAATATGCTTAAAATAACAAATTTTGTATGTAACTAACATGATAATGCAATGATTAGAATAAAAAATTATAAATAACTTAATACAAATGGAATGATTAAAAGATGCTTACAATAACAAATTCTAAATAATTGGATGCAAATGAAATGATTAAAAGATGCTTAGAGTAACAAATTCTAAACAAGTAGATGTAAATGAAATGGTAATGAAATGATTAAAAAATGCTTAGAAAAATAAATTCTAAACAAGTTGATGTAAATGAAATGAATAAAATATGCTTACAAATTAACAAATTTTAAATAACTTAATGTAAATGAAATGATTAAAAGATGGTAGATGATAGGTGTAACCATAATGTATCAACCAAAACCAAACTGAACCTGATGGGGTGGTAAAGATTCTAAATTCTGAAAATTTGAGCTAGTTCTTTTCTTTATCATGATTTATTGCCTCTTTGCTTTAGGTTAGGGTTTAGGGTTTTGGTTCACAAGTCCTCATTTCATATTTGCATATTCTTAAAACCTGGGCATTTTATTTCTTCACTGATTTGTTACACCTAGTTACCGATCATTTGAGTTACAATTTGAGCCATCCAAATCATTTTATTACCAGCCCCTTGGTTTAGGTCTATTGGTCACCGAATACATTTCCATCGCTTTTATACTTCCTAAGTTAGGTGGAAATATTTCATGTTAAATGACTTAGGTCTTAAGTCTTTATTCCCTAGGGTCTTAGTCCCATTGACCTAGTCGGGTCCCTTTCTTTAGAACTAACTTTATTGCACGTGCAAATTTGCTAACTGTTTGATCGAAGGATTTAATCCTAGTCATTCCCCGCCCACTCCACAGGAATAAAATAATGAGTAGTAGGGTCAATGAGCTGAGGAAACATGTACTATTGCAGGCATGGGGCCTGGTCTCCACTTACAAACCCGACACTATGAGCTTTGAACCAATGGTCGAGATCCATTGTTGTGATTTAATCTTAGCCTTTCCCCACCAACCCTACAGGAATAAAATAATGAGCAACGAGGTTAGCGAGCTACTGCCACATGGATTTTCTCCCATCACTTGGAAAGAAGGTGGAGCCCACATAATGAACGAGTCAATAGTCCAGCCAGAAGAATTTCATTGGCCGAAGGATAGGTGAATGATGGCGACTGAAATTTAAATCTTGTTGACTCAGTTTGAGTCGTTCAAAGATCCATCTCACAAGGAGATCAACGAATGATGTTCAAAAATGAAGAAGTGATTATGGAAGTCATCCTGCTTTGCGCAACTAAGTAGTTATGGTGGAAAAGACATCCAAAGCTCTCCAATCTTGACCTAAATGCACATAAAATATTGTTTTTCACATAATTGAAGATTGCAAACGCGTTTGAAGCATCCAGGAGATTGAGAAGATCATTCCATAGTTTAACATAGTCAAAATTAGGGTTTCCTTCAAGAAAAAAAAAGTCGTAAGTAAAATAAACACTATTCTCTATGCTTTGTCCAAACTATATTGAATTAGGGTAAATATTCACTATGGATTTTAGTTGAATTAGCCTGTGTTCTTTTTTAATTGCTTTACAGTGGTTTGAAATTGCATATAAGTCATAAATTTCCCTCAAACCCTTTAAAATTGTACCTTCAAGGTGTGCCCTAGGTTTTGAATAGAAAATATAGGTTTTGAACTTCTTTGTGTCAAAACCCTAGATTAGTCTAAACCTACCTCCTTACCAATGGTGCCCAAAGCTCAAGTGTCTAGTCTAGACCTCTTGCCTAGGATATTATTGACCAATTGAAGCCCTAAACTAGCAAGCAGGTCGAAGGGGCAGCCCTATTCTATGGCCCTAGAATTACAGATGGATTATTGGACAAGCAATGTTATATCAAGGATGGTAAGCTACCCTATACTGGATGGAAATTGTTAAAAAACTGGTTTGGGAATAGAAATTATGGTGTCCCTATTTGCAACATTTGGAGGTTGGATATGGGGAAGATGGTCATCCCAAATGTATACATGGATGTAGACTTGTTGAAAGACATAGCTGCAAGGTATGACCCTATTTATAGAGTGGTTAGGGCATACGATGGTGTTGAAATGGTTAAGATAGACAAGGAAGAGATTGCATAAGTTTTCAAGTTGCATGAGTAGAGTGAGGATATGATCCCCATTGATCTTGATGCTTTTAGAAAAGAGTATGAGAATACTAAGGTTTTGTTTAGGAAAAAAATGTTACCCATGCACACTACAAGCATTAGGGTTGGGAAGTCTAGAAAATAAGGATTAGAAAATATGAAAAGGAACCCTTTCCCATGAATTACTTTACCGATTATTTCAAGAAGACTATGTACTCCTTGTGCCAAATCATTGGTTTTGATCCACCAACCACCATGCCAAGGGGTTACATGTATATGGTAGCACATTTGCAACATGTAGCTTACAATGTAGCTTATGACTATGCCACATATCTAGCCAAGCACATTCACCAAGGTTTGGTTGCACATAAGGCAAGGAAGACTTGGGTCAGATTCTAGTGGTATTCCCTTTTGATGCACATGTTTTTGTACAAGGGAGAGAAGAATTTTTGTAAGGATATGACATTGAAGAAGATGGAGGGTGATTTTGAATTGCCAGTCCAATGTTGGACTCAAATTCTTGATAAAGATGATTTGAAATTTGACTATGTGGTGTTTCATAATGTTTTTGCTTCAAAATTGAAGAGATTTATGATTCATGATCCACCAAGGATCCCTAAAGAGATACATGATTTTTTAAGGCCCATGGAGAGGAGGTTTGATTTGAATTTGAGCCACAATTGGGGGGATATAATTGCATACCCCAACACAAAAATCTTAAGAGTTTATGGCACAAATATGAATCCACATGCATTACCAAGAGATGTGCCATTAAGGATTGGTTTTATTGAAATTATAAGACAGTTGGGAGGAGCACAAATGGTACATTTGCCAGAGCAAAAAAATAAGGGCTCATTCTTCCTTGAATGTACAATATTTTTTGACTTTGTAACGGTCAAAGAAAGATGAAAGGACTTGTGAAAAATTCTTGCACCTTATGGACCGAAGACCGTGCACCCAAGGAACCATGACCCCGAGGGTTTCATTGTTGCTTTAAGAGAAAATAATAGAAGTGGCTCCTTTGTCCACAAATTTTATTTTCCTAAAGATGTCATTAGGAATATATTTGATTCTCAAATCCAAGATGAAAGAAAGACCATGTATCTTGCCTTCAATAAGATGATGGAAAAGGTTAAAATTTTATATCCCAACTATGATCCTCTACCCAACATTAAGGGAGAATTGAACAAAGTCATGTATGTGATGGATAATTTTGAGAACATAGTTGGTGTTTTGACGGAAGAAAACACAATAAAAAACAAGGGGAAAGCAATGGAAATTGAAGAAGATCCCACAAAAGTATTGGAGGAGAGACCCTCTTATCAACCACTTAAGAAAATTAGGGTCTATTCCATGAAGAAGGAGGCAATAATGAAGCAGAAAACATTTCCAACCCCTACTGCATCAGAGGGGTCAAGGGAAACTTCAACTTTGAGGTTGATTCCATCACCTCCTAGATAGGATCCACCTATTATAATTGACGTTGATTCACCTCCAAGAGGTCCTTCTCCATCATAGCAGCCACTAGTCAAAAGGAAAATGATTGAGATGAAAGGGGTAGTTGATTACCCTGAAATAGATGAAGATGAAATTTTGGTCACACTTGAAGAGATGCAACAAGGAATGCCCTCTCTCCCAAGGGAGGTTGCATCAAGTATGGCAAAGAGTAGCCTTAGGCTGGGAAAGCCTAACATAAGTGGCCTAAAAAATTCTGATGACCTAAGGCATGAGGCCTGCAAGACATTTATGGAAGATAATTCCTTTGTGGAAACTAAAGCATTCAAGGGTTTTATATGGAGAGCTAAGACTCAAGAATATTCAAAAAATGTACCAAAGGAGAGGAGCTTGCATCTAGAATTTACTGAAGAAGTTGTACAAGAAAATGTAAGGAAGATGATGAGGAAGGAATTCCAGAATATCACACCTGAGGATGGAAGAGCACTAGTGCATAAAAGTGGGGTATTATTGCTGCTAGAATGGGATATTGTAGATGCAATTTCTTTTGATACAATAAGGAGGTCTGGTAGGTCCTTGTTCCAAATAGAGGAAAAGGCAAAGTTGGCATTACAAGGGTCAACTTTTAGTGAGGAATGGGATGCTTTGGCCCTTTGGTCACTATCTCTAGGGTCTAGAATGCAAAAATTTGCAGAAGCATCTGACTTCAAGGGATAATTGATTATCAAGAGAATTTTTGATACTCCAACATTGGAAGCAACTGAAATGACAATAAAAATTTCTAAATTCACTAAGGCAATAGTGGAGAGTATCAGTGCTGTTAGAGACTCATTCAGGATCAAATATAATGAACTTATTAATGAGTACAATAAGAGTCAACAAAGGGTAGTTGAATTGGAAATAGAGCTAGCACTGTTCAAGCAATAAATGGAAACATTGAGGACTCATGGCCCATCTAGCTCCAGTCATGCTACACCTACTTCTCTAATGGAACATCCTCAATCTCCTCCTCCCCCACTAGAACATTCCCTAGAATAATTCCATAAAACTTGGGCCAAGAACCTATTGCAATTGAGGAGCCAAGCACACCAGGTGCAACTCCATCAAATGAGCCCACCAAGGAGCAATTTTTTTTACAAATTGATGTGTATAAGAAATTGTTTGCATATGTTCAGGATACAATGGATGAGAATAATTCAAAGATTTTTCATACTATTTTGAAGCATTTGAATAATAATATTCAAGGTAAATTAAATAGTATTCATTCCAATTATTCTTTAATGCTGCAAGCAATAAAGTTATCTCAAAGAGACAAGGATTTAGCTACCCCAATCCTGGAAAAATGGATTCCTAGGGTTGATAACTTGAAAATCATGGCATTTGGGGTTACACATCAGAAGGATAAGTATCCAAAGGTTGGTCCAACTTATAAATTCATTAAGGAGATCAAATAACATAAGTTTCGAGGGTATGCTACTCCTTTGGAGGTTAAAATAAAAGAGTTGAAGGCGATATTTGATGACGCAAATTTGGTGTTGTTACTTGATATTCAACACACATATGATGAGGTAAAACCTCTATAGACATGGAAAGATTAGGTGGATACAACTATAGTTTCTTAAGCATCTCTCATATGTGAGAGTGTTGACATTGATATGTTGAAAAATACTCTTGAGAAGCTATCCATCATTAGTTTTGTGGAAGATTTTGATAAAGAATCCAATTCAATGATGGGAAAGTATGATTCATATAGAAAGAGGATGAATGAACTTATTGGATTTAATTGGCCTTCTGACACAGAATATGAATTGTAGAAGAAGATATTCATTGATGAATTGGAGATATAGGCACAAGGATGGAGAACACATATACTTGGTCAAGTATAGTACATGTCTGGCCTAAGAAGATGTAATGCATAAAAAATATGTTTCTCTCAATTCAAAATTTAATAGGTAAAAGTTGACTATTGATGACTTGGACTAGTGCTAGATGCTGACTTGGATATTGATCCACATGGTTCTTTTCCATCTGTACGCTTTATATCTTTTGGTGAAGAGAATGATAAGGATGCTCGAATAGTTTTTAGACCACTCTCTTCACCAATATGCCTTTTGGAAGGCACGAGAGTCTCCACCGACTTAAAGACAACCTTGCTTCAATGATGAATATTATTTTAGTTTGTTGTAACCATTCCTTATGGAATGAATGGTATATTTTATCAACTGAAAATGTGACATGTGTACTTTTCGGCCTGAAGCTTTTTTTGCTCCATTTTTTCTATAAAAGGGAATTCGAGACCATTTGTGTGGGTCTCTTTTTGAATTCTAGAGCTGAAAATGTAAATTGAGAACACAGAGAAAATACATTTTGAGTGTGTATCTTATGTTTTGAGTCGAGCAAGTATATTTTGTAAATTGTATGGTTTCCAAGCATGTTTGAATGATAATGTGAATCTTTTGAGTCTATTGTCTCTCTAGCTATAACATTCTATATGAGTTATTAATGAAAAATATGATCAATGATCCTTTCATTAGTCTTCATTGTTATCTTGCATTGATGTATGTTTTAATTCTGGCTCTGGTTTAATGAATCTGTTAAAATACCTTGATTAAAAAATGAATTTGTATAAATGTTTAGTGGATCTAAAAAGTAGTCATAGAGTCTGAGTAATTGATATATGAATTGTAGTGCAATTTCACAAAGATCATGATTGTTTGGAATTAAAATCACCTTATAGTTCAATTTTTTGTGTTTTGACTCCCTGCCCCAAGATAAGGCACTGATCCAAAGGTGTTAAGTAAATTTCCTATGGTTTTGGTTTTTATTTTGAGAACAACATTCATAATAAATTTTTTAATCAATCTACCTTTGTTGAGTTTGGTGTTGTGTTAATTCTCAAATTTAGGTGTTTGATCTTTCAAAGGAATTGCCAGTTCCTTTAAAGGTTTCATCTATTTAGCATTTAAATAAGAATGTATTTGTTTATTAAGCAATGTGTGGTATAATTGTGCAGCAAGATTATAAGATGCACATTGTGGGATCACCCTCCCGAGTTTTGTAGAGCCTAAAGTGTAGGAGGGAAGAATTTTAGCTTCCTCTCGTTCGTTGGGCAACCATCTCCTAAGTATTCAAGAATTGAATTTGGCAAATTCATAGATTCTTGGTTTTTTCAAAACTACCAACATGGGGAAAGAGAAGTGGGGACACACTCGCACATTCAAAACCCAACAATTAGGAAAGGAACAATAGGAATGGAAATGAAAGATAGGATTATAGGAATGATAGATGGTAGGATAGGATATTGAGAAAATTGATGTTATGTATTATACTACCATGTAGTGAGCACTTAATTTGATATAGCATGAGATACTATGCACCAAGGTATGAAGAACCAAGGTGACTTTGTATTGCATGCATAAAATTGACATAACAAACAAAGGAGGTTAGTCCAACATCACACAAAGTCATGAAGGACTTTGGAGGGATTGATGTTGGATAACCACAAATACACGAGGATGCCATAGCATAATACAAGATCACAATAGATCTTGGTGGGTACAACATGATATAACCAAGAAAATACGATCATGAAATGCCAAGATATGCCCCTATTTCTACTAGTCAAAGCACACCATGATATGATGAATCATGGAAACATTAAGTAGGTAGAATAGGAAGCTTAAAATATAAAGAAAATGCAAAAGCACCAATAAATAACAATAGATCTCAAATATCCTTTTCCATGAGGACAATGGGTGGATTGACATGGTTTGATGTGAGGAACAATATATCCTGCGAAGACCAAAGATTGTTGGGATAGATTCTAGGATTGATATGACAAGGGATAAGTAAGATGTTTTGAAATCTCAGGGGGCTAATGGATATTGTTATAAGAACCAACTTGATGGGGAAATATTAGCAACACAAAAGCACCAACAAAATATCTAATGATCAATATGTACAAAGATGGGACCTAGATGATGACACAAGACAAATCATATGTACATGATATACAACTAAGGAAAACTAACAAAAGCCTAACCGACAAAAGGATGTCAAATGTTAGGAATATATTAGAACCTCAAAGGTACATTCTACAAGAAATGGATGAAGCTCAAGAATTGGGATAGTAGATTCAATTTATCTAATGGTAAAAAAAATATACCATGAGGTAGATAGTGATGTGGCGATAAATAATGGATATGAGGGGAATGGCACAAATAGGATAGATAAGATATGTGTGCGGATAAGGTGAGATCATAGAGAAAAGAAGGATTCAAGGTAGATAATGATTGAGCCCTCTACAAATGATTCCTATTTCTAGGTTTTCATGAAACGTACTTGTCCAAGGTGCCAACATGAGTAGTTTTCACCATAGGACAATTTATTTCTTTACTATATATATATATTACTTTTTTGACATTTTTTTTTGTATTTTAAAAGGTAGGATGGCTCAACTAATCTAGGAGTAGAATCTTTTATTGTGGATTATTTTGATAGGTTCATCCAAGGGTTCAATTTCAAGAGTAGCCAACAATAAGCTCTCGAACCATTCTTTGTAGTGATGACATAAGGACCCAACCAATTAGCCTAAAACTTTCCTTTCTTTTCATAGTCTTGTTGAGTGCATTGATTCTATTTAAGAATAAGATCACCAAGTTAGAATTGGTGAGATCAAATTTTCTTGTTGTAGATTCTCTTCAACCGGTTTTGATAAGCTTGAATATGGTTGTAGGCATTGAGGTGCTATTCATCTAAATACTCTAGCTAATTGAAGCATGCAACCTGATACTCCTCATCATTGATAAGATTCTTTAGTGAGATGCAGAGCGATGGGAGTTCAACTTCGATATAAAGGATAGCTTCACTATGATAGACAAGTGAATATGGAGTGGTGCTAGTAGGGGTATGGATGAAAGATTCCTATGGAGATGTCAATCATGACTAGTATCATTGACAACCTTCTTAAGGGTTTTGATTAGGGTCTTATTAGTTTCCTTAGCTTGTCCATTAACTTTAGGGTAATATGGGGTAGACTAACAATATTGAATGTGGAATTTATCACACAAGTGTCACATATGTTTCTTTTAAATGTCTTACCATTATCGGTAATGATGGTGATGGAATAAAATATTGACAAATGATATGATATAGGATAAAGTTAGAGATTTGGACTCTAGTAATGAGGGTGAGTATAATGTCTTCCACCCATTTGGTGAGATATTTGGTGGTGGTGATGATAAAGGTGTATCCATTAGATGAAGGAGGGTGTATCTTGCTGACAAAATCAAGACCCCATTGTGAAAAGGGTCATGGTTAGGTGATTGGTTGCAACACTTGAGATGGAGCATGTATTAAATGAACATTTTGTTGACAGGGAACACATTTATTAACATGTACTCATAGATGTTGTGCTTCATAGTAGGCTAGTAATAACCAATTAAGAGAAGCTTCTTTGTAAGGACCATACCATTGGTGTGAGCCCCACAAATGCCATTGTGTACTTCATTCAATGCCAATGCATCTTTCGTATCGTTTAAACATCGTAGTAAAGACCCATCATACCCACTACAATATAGGGTGTCTCCAAGGATAATGTAGAGAGATTAACATTGGATAAATGAGTGGTGTTGGTTTTGAGTGAGGTTAGGTGGTAGGATGTTATCATTGAGGAAGGTGTAAATTTCATGGTACGAGGGAAATTAGGGACCAATGATTTCACACACCATCTCGATTTCTAGAACATTGTATGCAAGAATCAAAATTTTTGCAACTAGAAACTCACATTCATGGCGATCATGAGGCATATATAGTAAGGACAAAATTGTAGCCATGGTATTTATTTCTTTATTCTGAAGACGAGGCACTTGCTCAAACTGGATGTATCTAAAATACTTGAAATCATCAACCATGCATTTTTAAGGAAGAATATTATCATATTTGGTCTGGAATTCATTATTAACCTATTTGATGATGAGTTGGGAATCACCATAGACATGTAGCTGACTAATATTCCATTGGATTTCTACCTTCAAACTAGTGATGAGGGCCTCATATTCCATAATATATTCTTGCACAGGAAGGATAATTTGAAGGATTTGGTTATGAAGTCACCTTGAGGGGTGACAAAGAAGATACCCTCACTCGAACCATGTTGAGTAAAGGAACCATCAAAGTATAGCTTCCACGGATTAGGGTCAATGACAATGAACACAAACTCATTTGAAAATTTTGCAACCAACAGATAAGCATCCACCAAAGGAGCATCATTTGGGTGATCCACAATAACTTGACCCTTAATTGCTTTACAATCCATATACTCAATGTAAAAATTGTTGAGGAGAATAAACCATTTAGCCATATGGCCTATTAAAGATGTCCTTGATAGTAGATACTTGAGAGGATCAACCTTGGAAATGAGTTTGACTGAATGGCTAAGCATGTAATTCTTGAGATTTTGAGAACTTAAGACCACTTCCATGCATGATTTTTCATAGGTGTGTGTAGTTGAGCTCATAGCCAATGAGGGTACGGATGATGTAGTATATGTTAGAGTAATTGGGTATTTACTTTATTAATTAAACAATATTTGTTTAGTTACTTAAAGTTCCTTTTTACCTCTTTTCACTTAAGCTAACATTAGGTGCATAATAATTAATTATTTTATTAATTATTATTGTGCAAGCCTAGGGTTTTCCTTTTTAGGGTTTTCATCTATATGTAGTTGAAAACTATCTTTTGTATCTTTAATTCATTTTACATTTTGTGTGAATTCATGGCTCCACATTCTTGAGCATTTCCTTTGTTGCTTCTCTTTGTTTTTCCTTGTAACAGGTTATTTGCTTGCAAAGATCTTTTGGGCTTCTATGGTGTTGTATTTTATCAACTCCAACATTGTATTAGAGCTTCAGATTTGCAGGTGCTTGTTCTTGTTTTGAGATTTTACATTGGAAGCAAATCTAGGGTTCTAAGTTTTTTTGGGTGGATTCAGCATACTCTATTTTTTGGGTTCACTTTGGGCTCAAATGGACAGTTCTATTGGATTCACAGCGCCCAAAAACCCCTAAAACGACTGTCAAATCATCGATTTTAGTTACAGACAATTTGGAAGGCAAAATGTTTTTTGCCCTAGGGCCGTACGGAGCAAAAATCGCAAAAATAAAAAAAAAAATCATCAAAATCTAAGGTTTTTTGATTTATTTTTGTGCGGCCAGTGCATTTTTTTTTGCTGCCCAATGGCCACCACAGCACCACCAAGTGGCCACCAGCTCTGGTTCTGCCACCCTGCATCTGCTTCGACTCCTCCGCCCGTTGCCTCTGGCTCCGTCGCGCTCTGCTCGCGCTTCGCCGAGCTTTGCCGACCCCGCGCTCCGCTCGGCCTGCTCCCCGGCTCTGCCTATTCCCAGCGCTGCCAAGCTCGTTGCTTCACACTCCACCTATTCCTAGCACTGCTGAGCTCGCCGCTTCACAGTCCGCCGACTCCAACTGGCCCTGCTGACACCGCTCGGCCGAGCTCGCGGACGCTGACCCAAGTCCGACGCCAAGCCGAGCTCGCCGATTCAGCTCGCCCATGCCAGCCCCCATGGGCCTTTAAACCCCTGCCGCCCGATCACATGGGTGACCATGAACCTCCAGCCACCAGCCCCCTGGTCGTCCATGTGACCAGGGGCCGAAGACTTTAGCCCTTGAGGGCTGCAAACAATATTTTTTTTGCACATTGGAGCAGCTTGAGCTAAATCGGGCGTAGAATGGGCAATTTTTCTCGGTTTTTTGCAAACGAGATATCGTCGGAAAGCTAGTTCCAGCGCCGTTCTAGTGGTACTAGTAATTTTTCCTGATTTTGCAGTTTTGCTATGTTTTTTACTAGTCAAATTCAGAACTTGGTTTTTTCACTCCAAGGGGCGTATCTTTTGCGTCCAAACTCCGTTTTACGCAAACGAATAGGCGTTGAAAAGGTGTTACATTGCTCTTTCCAGATTTATAGTCTATTTTACTAGTTCATTTACCAGGTATTTTTTATTCAGCTTTGTGTGTTTTTACACTTTTCTCAATTACTTGGTCATTCTGGCTCCTACATGAGTTTTGTTTGCGTGGGATGGGTTATATTAATTTGATCTAAATGCTGTAAGGTCAGATTTCTTAGTTTTTTTTTCATTTGAAGAGTTATCATGGGTTTCTCTACTCACCCTTCAGTTGTTCTTCTGGAACGGGGTAATTATGAGTCATGGGCAAAGGGTATACTTACACATTGTAGGTGGCTTAATATTTTGCCTTATTTGTATGATCTCATACCTGAACCAACAACTTTAGAGGGAATATTAGCATGGGATATTATTAGAAATCACATTGCAGGAGTTATATTATCTAGTGTTGATCATGAAACTGTGTTGGTTATATCAGACATTGATTATCCTCACCCACTTTGGACACGTCTGTGGGAGCTCTATGGAGACCCTATTCTATCTCCATTCCCAGAGGATCCTGCTTCAGATTGTCTCATACCCATTGCTTGGTGAGAGAATACACCATTTGATCATGATACTTTAGAGGAGCTTGAGTATTTAGACACCCTTACTTATTCCGATGGATCAGAGGTTTGTCTCACAGTTCCTACTCTTCAGATTGAGACTTCATCAACATCTCTTGTTGTTCTTGATTCAGTGCAGTAGGGAATCATACATCTTCCAGACATAGCTACTTTGGAATCTTATGTTGTAGACATATCTTTCTTGTTTGTTGAGTCCTATATTGCAAATTTGGAGGATTATTTTGAGGACATTCATCTCCTCTACCTTGACAGTCAGGTTATCACTGTTCGCCCACCATTATCTGTGCATTCAGAGGTTGCATTTCAGTATTCTCCACATCAGTTTGGATTTGACATTATTTGTTTTAGTTCAAACAGTGAGACTCTTCAGCATCCTATCATGGCACACATCTTGAGATAGATTGGTTCATCATTCTTCACAGGGTTTCTTCGATACAGGTCCATGGATTCGTTTCTTCCCAAGGGGAGGAATATCATTTGCCACTTTAGGATCTCCTTTTGGATTCTACATCAGGCATCTACCATTGTGACAGGAGTTTCTTCATTGTGGGGGGGCCTTCTTCTCTCTTTCTATCTCTCCTATGGAGATCATTGTACATGTACTTATATGATAGAAGCTGTCTATGGGGGGTATCATGTTATCCACCTCCTATCCATCTTTCATTAGTGCATTGCATTCCTTCCTTGCATTCTATTTTGGGGAGGAGTTTTGTTCCCACTGGGTTTTGTCCTTTACCCCATTTCATTTAGTTTGCATTGATTTTGTACATGGGTACCTGATCTGGCCTTGTTGCCGGGACCCATTGCTTTTGCTTTTAGTAGCTCTTCTAGGTTTTAGCTTCTCCCTATGTCTATCTTAAGGGGGGGTGTTAGAGTAATTGGGTATTTACTTTATTAATTAAACAATATTTGTTTAGTTACTTAAAGTTCCCTTTTACCTCTTTTCACTTAAGCTAACATTAGGTACATAATAATTAATTACTTTATTAATTATTATTGTGCAAGCCTAGGGTTTTCCTTTTTAGGGTTTTCATCTATATGTAGTTGAAAACTATCTTTTGTATCTTTAATTCATTTTACATTTTGTGTGAATTCATGGCTCCACATTCTTGAGCATTTCCTTTGTTGCTTCTCTTTGTTTCTCCTTGTAACAGGTTATTTGATTGCAAAGATCTTTTGGGCTTCTGTGGTGTTGTATCTTCTCAACTCCAATAGTATACTTATGTCTCTCCCTTTTCATAATGTTGTGTGAGGAGTTTCCCTAGTGCCACTAAGGTAACATAAATGTACAACAATAATGGTTTTCCTGACATAGGGGGAATGAGGATGGGTGGATTAGCTAGATATTCTTTGATTATATGAAAATATTTTTGACATGAAGCATCCCATTTGAAGGCAGTGTCTTTATGGAGCAAGTGAGTGAAAGGTTAACACTTATCGACAAGTTGAGCAATGAACCTTCAAATGGATTGTCATTTAGCCTATAGAATTATCAACTAATTGCATGTTTGAGGAGGGGGCATATCCATAATCAATTTGAACTAATCATGTGATCAACCTCAATGACTCTCATAGACACAATGAATCCTAATAACTTACCCGAGGTGACACCAAAGACACAATTATTTGGATTGAGACACAACTAACACTATTCCAATCAAGTGAAGATGTGTTCCAGGATATGAGGGTGTTCTATTTGAGTCTTTGATTAGCCTAGTAATTCATCCACTTAGTCTTCCATGATTATGTCAATGAGATCATGAAAATTAATGGTCATGACATGAACTGATAAGTAGCACCCACATTCTTCAAACCAAAAGGAATGAATTTATAAAAAAATGTTCCCCAAGGACTTGTGAAAGCTATTTTATGTTTATCTTTGAATACAATGTGTATTTGATTATATCTCGAAAATCCATCCATTAGTGACAATATAGCATGACTAGTTGTTAAATAAACAAGAATGTCAATGTTGGGAAGTGAGAAGTCATCTTTCTTTTAGATCTCTAGAGTCAGTACAAATATGAATGGCCCCAGTTAGCTTGGAAAAAGGAAAAAGATTAGAGATCCAATCAGAATAGTCAATAGGTTTATAGTGACCGAAAAAGTATCCTTGAAAAAGCTTAATTTGGGAATAATCAATAATAAAATGAGCCTAATGTTGCCTTGATTTAGCATGTTGTAATATGCTTTTCATATTCACATTAAGTTTAGGGCCCTTTTAAACTAAATGGAATTAATTGTGCCTTATTTGGGGTGTTGCAATGTGTATCTTTACACATTCACATTAATCTAGGACGTTATTAATTGATTGAGGTTAATTTTCCTTAATTGGCCCCTTTAATTCAAATCCATGCCTAATTAATTGTAAATTCCAAGGGATAAAACCCGATATTCATAAATGCAATTAAACAAAACTTAATTTGGGAAAGTGTGTGTCCTAGGTAGTTGACATAGGACCCATTTTCCACATGGTGAATGGGTCCTCACTTAGTCCTAGGATCCTATTTTTGCATAAAATTTGACCTTGTCCAATGTGTGTCCTAGGTAAGTGGCCTAGGACCCATTTTCCACATGGCGAATGGGTCCTCACTTAGACCTAGGGCCCCTCTTTGAAATATGTTTTTGGCGATATTTTAATGATTTTAAATCCATGATTCAAAGTCAGCTTGTGATATTTAAATTTTAGGAATTAATATTAAGATATGTATTAATAAGAGGTCATTTCAGTAAGTTCATCTTAGAAGATTTCAAGCAAGCTATAGTTTTTATGCAAGCATCCTAATAGAAAAATTATGATAAAGAGAGCATTGAATAGAATTTCTAAGGCATTCAAGGGAAGATTTGTAGAAGATTATTGCATAAATCAAGAGTCATTTCATCATTTTAAATATTTAAGCATATTCAAGGCATTATTTCACATCAAGTTTTATGATCAAGATCTACATTCATTGAGGCCATTTCACATTAGATTGCAGATTTATCCAAGATTTCAATTAATGATTAGTGATTCGTGACATTACATTTGTTCATTCATCATTCCTTTCATATTTCATTTCATTTCAAGGTTTAATTACCAAAACAAGGTTTCAACAAGGCAAACATCTATTCCCTAACGACACAACATTTTTCTCTCTTTGATGTGTGATTGGAAGTTTTAGGTTGAAGATCATTTGGACAAAAAATTTGAAGAAAGTTGCAAAGTTGTCAGAGATGCAAGAAAAGCTGTCAAATCACATAAATTGAGTTACAAGATTTATTTCTGGCTTTTCGACAGTGTCTGACTAGAATCTAGGAGTGAAAACATTGAAGAACAGAACCCAGAAACATATTTTCTCGAGCCCTAGCCAAGACCCATTCGCCATAGGGTGAATGAGTCCTCAGTGAGGTCTAAAAAAGCACTTTTGGTGAAAGGTACATAGCATTTGACCCTTTCTAGATCTACCTTTTGATTGGTAGTTGGGTTAGATTTAATTTATGTTTCTCATTTGCACATTATAGTACACATTTTGAATAAAACTAAGAAGATAGGTACATTGTTATCAATTCATTTTGATTTTACCCTATTTATCTATGTTTCATTTTGGTGAACTTGACCTTTTGATCATTGCAATTTTTTGATTTTGGAGTCCTTTTCATCCTAGATTTAGATCTTGCATTCACTTGCATCCATTTGCATTGAATTTGGTCTCATTTAGGGTGTCTAATTTGCATTCAATTTGGTAGGTTTTAGGATTACATATTTTGCATTCTTTAAATCTAAAAAAAACACAAAAAAACTAGTCATCTTGCATATTAGTTACATGATATTAACTTGCATTTTAAAATTGAAACAAAATTCCATATCAAACTAGATTTTTAAGGTTATCATTTTGCCACATTTTTTAATTACATTTCACATTGAATCTACATAAAAACTGAAATTGAACTCGCTATAACAAACTTAAATCTGAAAACCACTAGAATTTTTTTAGAAATCTATAAAAACTTGTTTCAAAAACCTCATCCAGAAACCATACACCCTAGGGTGAATCAGTCCCTGATTAGGTCATAATATGAATTTTTGGGCATTAAAATCTTTATTTCTACACTTTTGTTTGCTGCTTTCATAGTTTTGTTTGGGTTTACAAATTTTTTGTTTCATTAATTTCATCATATCTAGATTAGTTTGTTACATTTAGTGAATTGTGTGATTTCAAAATTAAATTTACAAGACTTTATTTTCAGATTTTTGGATAGTGTAATAAGTAAATTACCTTGTTTATAATTTAAAAATTGCATTTACGCATTGCATTCTAGGTCATTGCATTGAGCTTTACCCTCTTTCTATTTTGGGTTGGCATCAAGTTTGTAAAATTTGTATGAGCTTTACAAATCGGTGTCCTATTAGAAATACTATTATGAGATGTAGTTCAAGACTCATGTCATCCTGCGATACACCATTCACTGTGGATCTTGGGTTTTCTAACTCTCTTTCTTATAGTGTTGATAATCAACCCCCTATGGATCATAGAATTCATACCTCATTTCCCATGAATTCCTTACCGACAACCAATGTGCATGATGTTAACAACACCATCCCTACCATGACTAATTATACTCAATATTTGGGGTATACTCAAAGAGAATGTGGAACTTCAATTCCTCCTACAACTCCTATCCCTATTCCTACATACAATAGTACTCAAGTTACCACAACAATCCAACCTACTAGCAATGTCAACACTTCCTTAGGTATTTTGACTGGGAATCCTTCTTGCTTTGTGCATTCAAACACCATATCTCCTCAACAATCCTCCTTCACAAATTTACAATCACTTTCCCTCCACATACATACACCACTTCACCTTATCCATCTCCATCTTACAATAATAACAATGATGCCATCCTTAACACACTTTTTCAAAACATGGCATCCCTTCAACAACAAGTCGCAACCCTAAATCAAAACAACAATGGTCAACCTTCACAATACATCAAAACCAACCCAATCTCTGGAGATATTGAGAACACAAATGCCACAAGGTATAGAGGTTCCTATATTTGAGAAATATGGTGGGAAAGGAGATCCTGTTAACCATGTTTTGGCTTACACAACCGTATGTAGTGATTTCATCTTTGAAGATAAACTCTTGGATAAAATCTTCCCTAGATCCTTTGAAAGACACTACTTTAGAGTGGTTTTCTTCCTTACTGAATAATTCAATTGGTTCATTTAATGAGCTTGTTGATGCCTTTTACAACCACGTCCACATTCACATGGGTCCCAAGATGGCCCTAGCTGATTTAATGACATGCAAGCAAAAGGATGACGAAAAGGTTACTCATTTCATAGTAATATACCAAATGCTTTATTCAAAAATAAACATTAAGATTCCTAACACTGACCTTCAACGAATGTTTATTACTAATTTACAAAGAAAAATACAAACCAAAATCGAGATGCTAAAATTCCCATCCTTTACATAGTTATGTACAACCCTTCGTGATTATCAAAATTCAACTCATCTTATTCTAAAAAGAGTCTAAGGTGAATGAGCTTTGCTAGGGTTTTTTGTTTTTTGCAGTCATCCTTGGCCCCTCTTGCGTCATACTACACCTTTTGCGCATGAAAATTCCTTCCTCATTGAGTACAACTGCATTTACTGCGATTTTAGGGGTTTAATATGCCTTCAACTGGTTCTAACCCAACAATTCATGTTGGTGTTAATGGTTCATCGATGCAGTTCAATGGATCCTCCTCTGAACAAACGTCCTCAAAAATTTGTTCTGAAAGTCTTTCACGAGGTAAGCATTCTGATGCCTCTACTGATGTGATTTTACCTTCACCATATTTTGATTATGCTTGCCAATGGCTTGAACACACCCTTGTGGGTTATTTTGTTGGGAGGACTCCCCCCGAAAGTGTGTTGAAAGAATGGGTTAGCAAGGCTTGGGTCCCTCATGGGGTCCACCTTGATATGGTCCAAAACTTGACCAAAGGCTTCTTCTTATTCCACTTTGAGGAAGTTAATTAATTCTAGGATATTTTAGGCCATGAGACTTGGTATGTTAGGTCATCCTTGTTTGTTTTCCAAGCATGGACCCAAGATTTTATTGTCTTAGACGACACCAAAATGTGGGTTTTGGTCTGGATTGAGTTTCTCGGTCTGCCTTTGCCATGTGTGCCCTTCCTAAACCACATTGCTTCCTCTCTGGGGAGGGTTATTTGTATTGAACCTGATAGTTTTTTTCAAGCCCGACCTCAGAAATTGGTTTTTTGTGGAAGTGGACCTATCCAAGGATTTGAAATATTCTGTGGACATTCAAATAGGAGCTATTAGGCACACCCAGAAAGTGATGTATTTCAATCTACCCAACATGTGCTATCGTTGCTAGTCAGCTGACCACAAGATCAAGGACTACCCTTTGGAAGTGCCTCATACACCATCCTCGTCACAAGATATTGAAAAGCATCGCCAGATAGAGCCTTCTGCTAAGGATGAAACAAAGTGGACCACAGTTACAAACTGAAAAAATAAGCCAACTAGTTCTAGGTCAATTCCCAAGGCCCCTGAACCATCCAAAGTGGTTTCAAATCCTTCAGAGAAGGGGACAACCGCTCCCTTTGGAGCTACTACTATTGTGGTGCAACCTAGGTCAAAGGCAACGCCTTAGCCTGTGGCTATCATGTGCACTCAACCGATTGTTCCTCCCACAACGGGGACTCAATGATGGTCTCATAGTCCATCTCCACCGCCGAAAGAAGGAGAATATGTGCTAGAAAGTGGAGGTTTTCACCCCTATTCATATTGGTTTAGTTCCACAGGATTTTTTGAAGAATTTTTTCTCTTCCCTGGTTGAGGTGGAACTGGATTCCGAAAGTATGGAAGAGTTTCATTGATGAATTTTCTTTCATAGAATGTTCGAGGTCTAACTGACCTCTCCATAAAATATTCTGTTAGAGATACCTTATAGAAATACTTAGGGATTGAAGTGCTTTGTCTCCAAGAAGTTAAAATTTCAAGATTTTTTCTTGTCTCGGCTTGTCACTCTATTTGGCCAGCTAGTACTATGTTTTTCACTTTGCATGAAGCCGGGCGTGGTGGAGGCACCACTCTTTTGTCCTTGTGATTGCATTCTTGCATTGTGGATCATGGGACTGATCCTTCCCAGTGGGTAGTCTGGGTTCTCCTCAACATTGATAATCATTCCTTCAAGATTATTAATGCCTATACCTCTAATGACGCTCTGGAATGCTCTTTTCTTTTGCGTTGGATTGCTGAT
Organism: Sequoiadendron giganteum; assembly: GCA_007115665.2. Lineage (NCBI taxonomy): Eukaryota > Viridiplantae > Streptophyta > Pinopsida > Cupressales > Cupressaceae > Sequoiadendron > Sequoiadendron giganteum. Next base: position 124,813,723 of record CM021107.1, on the reverse strand, counting down.
TCTTTACCAGTTGCCACCCAGTTTCTTTGTGAGGATTTCAATATGGTCAAGTTGGCATATGACAAGGATGGCACCTTGCCCTTTTGCTGGGCAGTGGTGAAAGGGAGGCATGGGTTTACATGCGTAATAAATTGGGGTTTTTTGATCCCAATGTTGGTTGCTGCCATTCTCATTCCCTTGGCACACTTGGTGTAATTACAGGGCTGGTTCTGATAGAGTTTTTAAATGCCTTGATCATGCCATGATCTCGACTCAATCTTTTTTTTCCTTTGACAACTCTGCCTTGCCAGTGAATCTGTTAGTGGATGTGACTCTATTTGATCCTTCCCAATTTATTTTCGTATTCAATGGACGTCTTTTTAGCCTCGTATGTGTAAAATTCAATTCTTTTTGAACACATCTCTTCTCTGCCACAAGCCCACTCTGGCCCACATTCATCGAGTGTGGAATTTGGAGTGCAAACTAGCTGGCCAAATAGGTTGGATTAATTGGTGGAATGATGCCATCATTCATACTACTTGATTCTTGTGCATTTATGGGCACCAACTGGCCATCTTTCACCGACGATCCTATGAGGCTACCACTGCTGATTTGCATAAAACTATGGAGGCTTTGGCGGCCAACAATTTTTCCCCATCGCATCAAGTCAGAGTGGCAGAATTAAGGCACAATAAGTAAGTGGCTAAGAATTACACTGCTAGAGGAGCACAAATCGAAGCTTGGCTACATTGGCTTAAGATCGGTGATCTTACCTCCAAAGAATTTTTTTTGGCACTTCGTGCCAGGCACTCATCCCCAGGCATCAAAAATATTAAGGATGGCACTCGAGTGCTCTCTGAGCTACCTAAAATCCTCTAGGCCTTTGTGCACCATTATGAGTAGGTGTTCACTGCACAGGACTCCACACCTATGCGACAACAAGCCCTTCAAGACTGCCTTACTGTTGTGCCACATAGGCTTTCTTCAGCTCAGATAAATTTCTGTGATCAATTGTTAACAATTAATGATCTCTAGGAAGCTCTTTTTTCTATGGCCGATGACAAGGCTCCTAGGATTGATGGCTTCCCTTGTGAATTCTACAAAGCTCTTTGGGACTATGTTGGGAGCGATTTAAATCATCTCTATCTTGAAGCTTATCAAGACAACTCTCTAGGAAATTTAATAAACAAGGGCAATATAAAGTTCATACCTAAGTATAGGGATCCAGAGGATATCTGCAACTAGAGGCCCATCACGGTTATCAATGTCTCCTAGAAAATCATTGCCAAAGATTTGGCTCTAAAAATTCACCTTCTTTTGCCTCAAATTTTGTGCCTAGAGCAGACTGGTTTCATTAAATCCAGGTTCATTTTGGATAATATCATTGCTCTTTGGGAAGGCATGGAGTGGGCCCGACGCTCAAATCAGAAAGTTGTATTCATTAAAATTGACTTTTCCAAGGCCTATGACCGCATTGAATGGAATTTCATTCTTGCGATGTTGCAAGCTTTGGGGTTTGGGCCCAATTTCATTCAGTTTGTTCGTATGCTTTTTGCTGATGCTTCAACTTGCATAACCATTAATGGCTGCTAGTCTTTTGATTTTGGTCTTTTTTCGCTCAATTCGACAAGGGTGTCCTCTCACCCCCTCTTTGTATGTGCTTGCAGCTGAAGGATTTGGCTGCCTTTTAGCCCATGTTATTTCTCAGCAGTGTGTCAAAGGGATTCTTCTCCCAAACTCTCAAGATCAGCTTGTTAATGGCCACTTTGTGGATGATTCCCTTCTCACTCTCTTGGAAGAAAAAGAATCGATCACTATTGCTCTTGATTGTCTCAACACTTTTTGTCTTGTCTTTGGCTCCGCCATCCAATGGTACAAGACTTTATGCTACAAGAAATCTGTGTTACCCACTCCTGTGTGGCTTCAAACCTATAATTGGAAGTGAATTGGGTAGGGAGAGATTTTTTCATTTTTTGGGCATCCCCTTTGCCTTCCAGGCTTGCCCTAGGGAGCTTTGGAAAGACGTTCTCTCCAGGGTTGAGCAAAAAATTTCTTACTGGACCACCAAGCCTCTTTCTCTGGCTGGTAAGTTCTATGCTTTCTCTAAAGTTTTGGCTACCACTCATGTTTACTACTCCTCTTGTTGAGCCTCCTCTAAAGATGCCTATGGTAGGCTTGAAAAGTTGCTACGAGACTTTCTATGGGCCTCCTCTGAAACCCACAAGGGTTTCCATCATGTTGCATGGGAGTATTGTTGCCTCCCTAAGGATTTTGGAGGGCTTGGGCTGCTCTCGACTCAACATAAAGGGACCACTCTTTATGTCAAGTGGATTATCCGGACCCTCACCAGAGATGAAGCTTGGAAGATTCTCCCCAATCATTGTATCCATTCTGGATTTCTTGTCCACAGACTCGCCTAGAAAGGAATAGGTCTCCAAACCCTCATGGTTATGAAGGAGCCTATTCAAATTGTTGGAACCTTTGTGGTCAAGAGAATTTGGTGCATCTGGGAGGCTATTAAGCCTTGGATCCGATGGGCCGAGGTTGGATTTCGTGATGGGATTTCACTCAATCAGCAAAATATTTGGTGGTCTCCTCTTCTTGCTCATAATGGTCAGCCCTTGGCTAAATTGCCTTGGCTTAAATCCCTTAGGTTTCACAAAAAGGGCATTCAGACCATGCAACAACTCTTTCACCTGCCCACTATGCACATTATGCAGTGGGATGCTTTTAAGGCCCAACACAGACTTCAAAACTAGGACCGTGCCACTTTCGACGGGTAGGTGAGCGCCATTCTGGTGGAAATGCTTCACAAAATTGGCATTCGTGGGCACAAACCTTGGTGGAAAGATTGGAAATGGTTTCCAAACACTCCTCTCAGGAGCTATAAGTCATGGCTTGGTTACAAGTGGTTTTCACCCCTTTTTCCTATGATCAATAGTTTGAACTAGAGGTAGCTTCTTAATTCCCCTGCTCATGTTTGGTGGAAGAGATTTGATTCCACTTGGTCTACAAGTGTTAATCCAAAGCTGGCCCACTTTTCTTGGTGTATTATTTTCCAAGGCTTGCTTGTGGGTTCTCAGCTTATACACTTGGGGGTCCAGGACCCTCGTTGTCCTTTTTGTGGGCAACCTGAAAGCTTCAAGCATCTTTTTTGGTTTTGTCCTATAGCTTAGCAGCTTTGGACTTGGATTCATGACTGCTTTCGACCCTTTCGGCCGGAGCCTTTTTCTTGGCATATGGTTCTACTGGGAGATCCAACTGGTATCCCTGCTAAGTTCACCCAACTTTGGCACACTTTCATGGTGGAAATCCTCTTCAACATCTGGAAAGACAAAAACTCTTGCATATTTTCTCATTCTCAAATGGATATTAATGTTTCTCTCTATGCTAAAGTAGTTCTTTGTTCTAATGTTCTTTTATAGATACAGGTGCAAGCTAACAAAGTTGCACTGGAGGTGGCTCACCTTCAAGTTCTCTTGGACCACTGGGGCAATGCCTCATGTGCTATGGCTTGGGTCCTCGACTTTCCCTCCTTCTCCCTTTGTCGGTCGCCCTCTCGGGGTCGGCATCATAGTGGCTTCGTGCGTCCCTATTCCTAGCCTCCTTCTCAGTGGGATTCTCACCCTCCTCGGTATGCTCACTATCCTTAACCATGGGCTGGTCAGGGATGGCCTTCCAGTGGTGCTTCAAGGAGCGGTGGTGGAGATTCTAGGTGGCCCTCTGATACTCTACTTGCTTCTAGTTTTGGATGGCCTTCTGGTGGTAAAAGCTTTCTGCAGTTGGGGCTTGCAATCTTGCCTCAGTGCAAGGAAGAAGATAAAGATAAGGAAAAAGATGACGATTATTGGGGTGCTCCTCCTGACGTCACTCTAGACCCCACTGATGTATGGGGAAAAACATGAATGACAGAGACCATTCTGGCTCTATTGGCACTTCTCTAGCTGCTTAATGGCCTGTTTGTTTTAATTTCTCATGCTTTTAGACTTTTGGGCTAGGCCCATGTGACTTTTGGGGGTGTTCCTTTTTACCACTCACCCTTTTTTTGTGAATATGTACTCTTATCTTTAAATTAATACAGATAGATTCCTATTCATCAAAAATAAAATAAAATTCAGCTTATGGTCATGATATGAAAAATCCTCCTAGCCATCTTGAAAAGTTTGAATCTACACCTCAAAATAGTTACCAACCTTTCAAGAAATAGAATAGGGGATTTTTACAACTTAATTCCCCTCAACCAAATCAACAAGTTGATAACCAAGTGGCTATAACAAATATGAAAAATCCTTTTTCCTTTGGGGATAGGAATACAAAATTTACCCCTTTTCCTAACACCCTTCATAATATCATGCTGCAACTTGTGGAAAAGAATATGCTTTCCTTACATCCTATCAAATATCTTGATCCTAATAAACCATTTCCCGCAAACTATAGACCAAATTATTATTGCCATTACCATTGAAAAAATGGACATGATACAAAATATCAAGTAAGTGTCTTAAACATCTTGTGCAAGACCTCATTGATTCTAATCATCTTCTAATTGGAGGTGTGAATGATCAAGGTAACAAGTTTGTAGCTCCTCCTAACCAAAATTTACAAATCTTTACAAATCCCATGCCAAAACATACTATTTCATTTTTCAAAGCTAGCAAAACAAAGAATGATGTGATGAATGTTGACACAAATGATGAAATTAAAAAAGATGAAAATATGGACGATGTGGTTAAAGTGGTGTTGTTTATTGAATCTAAATCTCATAAGGTCTCAACTAAAATTCCCCTTAATAATGCTTTCTCACAAAATGACATAATCAAACATGCACCAGATGGTCCTCTTTACATATCTAGAAGAAGCAATAACAAGCCTAGTAAAGGGATATTAATTGATCCCATTTATGTAGAGAATGTGATCACTGAAGAATTCCTATTTGTGCATGAAATTTATCAAGATACATATGAAAATCAAAAGCATGGATCAAAATGCATAATTGTTTTGCTTGTCCTACGATTGGATCGATAAATGTCCCTTTAAAAGTTGGACCAAAAACATTAAATGTCCCATTCACCATCATCTCATCTTTGAACCAATTTTGTGTGAAGTTAGGCTATCCATGGCTTCACTCCATGAATTCCATCCCGTCATTTGTGTATAAATGTTTAAAGTTTCCCTTTTTCAATGAAATCTTTACTATACAACATAGTGGCTTTAATCCTGTCTTACTGTGGAAATTTTTCATTGGATTTATTTTGGACCGAGCCTATTGAACCTATTGAACCTCATGCAGAATACTTTTTTGAAAGCATATCAAAAGTTTAAGGAAAAGAGCATAGAAGAATTATCCCTTAGATACATGCCTCAGCTCGTGATTGAGCAACCTATCATTGACGAAACATGATTGAACCAAAAGCCCTTCCAAATATCCAACAGTAGCCTATTACAAATCCTCCTACCTATAAGAGACCACAAGATAATCAAAACAATCTCGTTGTGCCTCCTAATATCAAACAAGTTTACAAAGCTAAAGAGAAAGTGGTTGAATAACCTCCTATGGTTCCTTCCATTCCTCCCCTAAGGGAAGAAAAAAAACCTATGGTTGACAAACCCACTCCTACACAATCACAAACTGACAACATATTGAAATGAAATCAAAATTCTAGAGAGTGTAGGCATAAACGTCGTGCTATTGCTTGTATGTTACAAACTAAAGAAGAAAAGAGAAACATAGAAAATCAAAATCCTAACTTTCTTAAAGAAATGCATTATGATTCTATACCCTCGCTGCAACGTAAACAAGAACCTTCCATAGATATTATCATTTGAAATCTTGTTGTGATTAATCTAGATGATGACATTGATATTGCAAATATTGATGAACAAGTGCATAACGAGTTGAATTCATTATTTTCCTCTTCTATGAACTTAAATGACAATTCTACTAATAAGAGTGTTGAACTTGGTACTTCCCCTAGTTCAACACTTGCTATTGTCCCTTTGGCTAATTTTCTGCCTTCCATATATACTGAATGAGATTGGGATGCAAACAACCTGCTATAGATTGACTCACATGCTCCTTACTAGTATTTTGCATTATTTTCATTTTCATCTCTTTATGTGATCCCCGTACTATTTTATTTGATGTCTCTCTCTCTCTCTCTCTCTCTTTTTGTGCATTCCTCTATATGTATCTACATTCTTCTATATGTCATAAAATTTTTACCTCCTTTTCGCTTGTATTGTGTTTTCCTTTTAGGAATGACACAAGGTGTTGAAACATTTAGGTCTCTTCCATGTTGACCCTAAAGGATTTTTCTTTTTTTTCTCTCTTTATGTGTCATTCTTCTAGTTCTATGAGTATTTAAGGAATGATGAAATTTTTGAGCCCTATAACAATATTATAGCAAATACATATTGACCTTGAATCCATAGATCCCTTATGTATTTCTGGGGGGAACCCCTCTGTCCTTTTTTGTGACGTAGATTTATTTCAAAAATATGACTTGGCATAGGGATTTTTGAGGAAGCTCTCATGTCTTAGGATTGAACATTGGCTACTTTAAAGCAATTTATCACATCAATGGTGTTAGAAACCACTTTAAAGTGGGGGCATACATCAATAATATCTTTTGATATTTTGCATATTTTATGGTGAAATTTTATTTTTTCTTTTGATGCATCCTTTCCTTAGTGGTGTCATTAGGTTTGATGTCCTCCAAGAGTGCAATATTTCTTAGTGTATGAATTTCCTCTTAGTGATGATGCGATGCATTGCATTCCTTAAGTTGTGGATCTTTTACTCTTGGTTTGTCCTCTCTTGGAGAAATTAGGCATGATGATCCCTAAGCGTAAGACCTTACATGAACGAAGTAAAGTCCCTTTCAAAAAAAATCTATTTATATTGTTCATAAGTGTTTGGCATAATGCAGCTTGCTAACCTTGTGAAGCTCAAACACAACCCTACTGAAGGCCACCAAGCATAACACACCTTACTTTCCTATGGAGCCTTACCAATGTTCATAGGTGTTTGGCATAACACAACTTGCTAGCTTTATGGAGCTCGAAACCCTAAATTCAAGGCCACCTAGCATAACACACCTTGCTTGTCTATGGAGCCTTTCCTAACATTGTGGTTCCTTATTGAAAATTCTAGTAGGCTAGTTTTGATATGGTATGGGAGCCTAATATGATTCTCTCATTTTCCACCCCTTTATTGGAAGACTAATGTAGTGGACAACCTAAAGTTTTTCTACCTTAGAGTGACTGCAAAATCGATAGCTTAGATGCCTTCCACATCAAGTTGGACCGTTTAGGCTTTATTCTTCTTGGCTTTTGATGTTGTATGATTGTGTAAATTTTTCATTGCTGCATACATAAGTGTCTTTAATTTCTACTTTAGTGTGTGTTTGATGTGGGTTAATACTCTCACTAAAGTGGAGGAAAAATGTTATGACGGAAAAAGTATCCCTTTTTACACTTAATTTGGGAATAATCAATAATAAAATGAGCCTAATGTTGCCTTAATTTAGTGTTGTAATATTTTTTTCATATTGACATTAAGTTTAGGGCCCTTTTAAAATAAATAGACTTAATTGTGCCTTATTTAGGGTGTTGTAAGGTGTATCTTTATACTTTCACATTAATCTAGGGCTGTATTAATTGATTGAGGTTAATTTTTCTTAATTGGCCCCTTTAATTCAAATCCAAGCCTAATTAATTGAAAATTTTGAGGGATAAAACCTGACATTCATAAATGCCATTACACAACACTTAATCTTGGAAAGTGTGTGTCATAGGTAGGTGACCTAGGACCCATTCACCACATGGTGAATGGGTCCTCATTTAGTCCTAGGACCCCATTTTTGCATAACATTTCACCTTTTTTGATGTGTGTCCTAGGTAAGTGGCCTAGGACACATTTTCCACATGGAAAATGGGTCCTCACTTAGACCTAGGACTCCTCTTTGAAATATTTTTTTGGTGGTATTTAATGACTTGAAATATATGATTCAATGTTGACTTGTGATATTTGAATTTTGGTAATTAATGTTAAGATATGTATAAATAAGAGGTACTCTCGCTAAATTCATCCTGGAAGATTTCAAGCAAGCTAGAGTTTTTATGGAAGCATCCTAATAGAAAACTTATGATCAAGAGAGAATTCAAGATCATTTCTAAGGCATTCAAGATCATGAATGTTGTTTGAGCTAATGTGTTGATGTAGCATTCAAGATCAATTCAAGCATATTCAAGGCATTATTTCACATCAAGTTTTATGATTAAGATCTACATTAATTGAGGCCACTTCATGTTAGATTTTAGATTTATCCAAGGTTTCAATTAAGGATTGGTGAGTTGTGACATTGCATTTGTTCATTCATCATTCCTTTCATATTTCATTTTATTTCAAGGTTTAATTACCAAAATGGGGTTTGACCAAGGCAAACCCCTATTCCCTAATAAAACAACATTTTTCTCTCTTTGATGTGTGATTGAAAGTTTTAGGTTGAAGATCATTTGGAAAGAAAAATTTATGTCTCATAACCCAATTTTTATTGCATTTAAATTTAAAATATGATAAACTCGATTATTGAGGAAATTCAATATGTTGAATGAAAATTTGATATTTTTGAAATGTGTGAAAGAAGTTGACCATATTTTGATCATGTGATATTTTGAACTATCTTATACTTTATCATGATCAAACATTTTTAATGAACTGTGTAAGTGCAAGTGTGTGCAAATGCAAGAAAATAGGTTGAAGGACGAGAACACGATTGAGGTAGGATCATTTAGGTGGATTGAATGGTAAGCTTGATGGAATATAGGTGAACACACCACAAAATGACATGATTTATGCATTTGAAATTTCATATAGGAGATTATATTTATCTGATTCAAAATGATTCAATGATTGAAAAAGTAGGCTTGTGGAATGATATACATGTGACTTGTTACTTAATTGTCTATTTCAATGTTGTATTTTTGAAAATTTGAAAAGAAAAGGATAGCATGATTTAACATATATGTATGTCTTAAAAATTGGTATTCTTGAAGGATAAGGAATCACTTCATTTAAAACTATTATTCGAATAATAATAAAATATGTTTCTTTTCTTGAAAGTGATTTCAGACTATACTATAACATAAAATGGTGATAAATAAATATATATATGTCTATATATACATATACATACATATATATATATATATATACATATACATACATATATATATATATATATACATATACATATGTAAGAACATATATATAAAAACATATGCAAACTCTTTGAAAATTGAATATGAGTTTGAATTCATCGAATATTATTGTTAGATTCTAATTATAAATGAAAAGAGAATAAAAAATGTAATAATATCATAGTGGCCTACATTCGAATTAAGGAAATATATTCAAATTTAGGGCCAAGTAATTCAAATTTGAGTAGTGAGGTAGCCAACTAATGAGAATTATGAAGTGAAATGGCCCCTTAGCAATGCGAACAAGTAAGAGAAGAAAAAATTTCCATTTTTGAGTAGGAGATACTGGCAAGAATGAGGCAGTGGTGACAAGGATCCAGGGAAGAAGAAGGCAAGTGATCCGACTAAGTTGGAAACTAGAGGAAAAATCCAAGGAAAAGCTTCGATATAGAGGTAAACCGGTTTTGTTGATATACATGCTTGATTTTAAAGTAAAATCTATTTGAAAACTTGCAAATTTACCTTCAATATGTCGATTCTTTTTTAATCAGTGATAAATCATTAGATATCTCGAAAATGCTAGGGTGTTTTTCTTAGATCCAGGTCGTTATTATGTGAGACTGATCATTTTTTTTTTCTGTTCAATGATACAAGATCCTTATCAACCATCTTTACATGCTCTAAACCTGTGCATTTCTATTCTATCGACATATTGGTAGAACATGGTCATGTTGTGTTTGTTGTATTGTTAAATTTACTGCCTCTATCTATAAATTCTTGCATGCAAGTTTATTTAGTTAATCTCATCGTTATTCAGATGAAATCCAAATAGCAGAAGTATTGTGATATTTAAAAAAATGTAAAATTATTTATCATTTCCTTTAGGGAATTTTTTTTCTTACCATTTTTATTCTTTTTCACAATTATTTGTCTTCCTTTCAGCTAGGCCGAATAAGGAACACCGTACCCTTTGGGTGTATGGTTTTTGATTATCGACATTTAACGGGGTTCAACTTTTCTTGATAATGGCAATGATGAAACCAAATAGTCATTCAACTATTAGTCATTCTTATAAATGACAATAGCTTGAACTTATAATAGTCCCAATAGGGATATGGGTTTCTCCAAAACCCCAACATTAACATAAATGTCCGAATTTTGTATGTGTGGTATAAAATGATAGTCATGCCATTTGATTCTTTTATTGTACCAAAAGATGCTAGTACTGTTTAAATATTTGTATATCCAAAATGATAGAACATCGATTGTTTACTTGAAATATTGGTTATCTTGAAACTGTTAATGAGACACCTTGACATAGTAACTTTTAGACTTCTATAAATAATATGGATTTGAAATGAATAGTGTATCCGTATGTAGTAACTGTTTCAAATAGAACTGTAGCATTATTTTGGAATAAAATCAATATGTTATAATTTTTTTTATTTCATAGTGTATGCACAAATATATTAACTTAAGTTGGCACATATATGTGTATGCACATAGACCTTCAGCTACATACATACACATACTTGTGACATACCTTATTTTGTTACTTAATTAATTCATTCTTAAATGAATACTGAATTGCATTGAATGTAATCATGTGACGTGTGTATAAAGTGAATGGATAATGTATTGAACATATCCATTAAATTATTTTTCTAATTTTATTAAGTTGAGGAAATAAGTAGACTGAATTACTTTTTCATAGATATGTGTGTAAAGAATATTCTCTTAATCTAGTAGAAAAACAATTCCTAAGTAGACTAGAGCACCTCAGGGTAGATGTTTCTAGAGGGTAGAGGGTTTCTATGGAATAAACTGTGTTGTCAAAAGTTACCTTCTTGGATGGGTGCTGAAATGGAGTATAGAGAGTATAGTTTTTTGCTTTATCCAAAACCTATCTTTTGTTGTTGTAAATAAATTTTTATTCTTGCACAATCAGCTAGCCCATTATGTATGTATGGAATTATATGTGATGACACTCTTTACCATTCCTAGATTAGATCTTGCATTTTTCTAATCATTGCTAGAGATGCATGTAGATGTTTGGCACACACTAGATTCTACCTTGCAGATTGTTCTCTTGCTAAACTTTTCATGTAGGGTTGGGCATTCTTCAATTAGGAAGAATTCTAAGGAAGCGTAAGCTTCATGGTTGTGCGGTAAAGTGATTTAACCATGTTCTTTTCCACCGGTGGAGGTGAGTGTCAAGAGGAAAACCTTGGATGTTTTCATGATTATCAAAGGATTATGATATGACCTTGATGTAAATTGTATATTGTATTGAGTTTGTGGCGCTATGAGCCAAGTCAGCTTGGATATTGTAATTGACATTTGGAAATGAATATATATATCATGACTCATATTTTAATTAGACATGTATTGCTATGATTGAAAATAGCCGCTTAATTTATGTATTTTTAAAATTTAATATTCATAATGTCATTTGCAATAAATATATAAGTAATAATTAGAATGGGTTATTACATTTGGTATTAGAGCTTAGTGTTCAACTCTAGGCCTTTTGAGTCAATAGCCATGACTAGGGATAGTTGAGCCTTGAACAAATTGAGTTTTCTTGAGGATTGACCAAACCTGGATTGTATGAAGGTATCAGATGGTCTAAGTCAGGAAGAAAGAAAGGGAAGACCTTTAGGACCTTAAACAAGAAAGTAATAGTGGAAGAAAACACAAAGACTGAGTTTCAACTTGAGATTCTCGAAAAATAGACTCTAGCTCAATCCCTCACATGAATTAAGCTAGAGAGGGGCAAGAAGATTGAGGAGTCAAAGAGAAATCCTAAGATTTAGAATATTTCTAAAATTAGAGATTGGCCTCTAGGGTGTGGAACAAATGCACCCTTACTAACTAAGGAGGAAAAGGAGAGCCTACATGCTCAACCCAAAATGAGAAAACTGACTAATGTAAAAAGAATCTTTTGTAAATAAGGGCCTATTGACCCACACTTAATATAAATAAAGAAAGATGTTTTTGGTGTGTTCAAGTGAAGAACTCAAAAACATGTTTTATTGTGCATGAATGTGTGTCTTCAATGAATAAGTGATATATGCGTGTGTATGTAGTGTATGCGAATAATAATGTTTACTTGTAGAATCCAATTTTAAGTTATAATAGATGCGAATGTGATGCAAACTGGGTGTGAGTTAGTATGGTGACCACCAAATAAGAGATGAGTGGTGGTCAGAAAATGGGAAAAACAAAAGGCTGGATCATATTCTAGAACTCATGATCAGGAAAGAGGCTCGTATGGATCACTTAGAACATGAGGTACAAGGGGAACACGAGGACCAATTTTCCAGGAATGAGGAAGCCAATCTAGGAGGAGGAATTCTAGGAGAAGGCCCTCGAGGTCAAATTGAGGAAGAACTAGGAAAGGATCTCAAAAGAGTAGCACTACCTAAGTTTGATGGTAAAGCCATCGAAGTAGAAGATGAGGCATGGATCATTGATATGGAGATATGTTTTGGAATCACTAACTCATTTGACCCCAATTTCTGACAATACCTTTCGACAAAACCTATATAATCAGATCTATCATCGGGCACTTGTGCGAATTTCCATTTTTAAATTTTTTTTTACCCCGACGTTTGTCAGAATTTCGATGAGCCGTTCTTTTGCGTACGTTTTGACGAAGATCTTTCACCAAAATTGGGGCAGTCTTGCAAAGTTAAGTTGTGGTGGGCATAAATTGAAATGAGCTCAACTATTTATTGTGACAGTGTTTTGCTCGACAATTTTCTTGGAGAAAATAAGAAGAAATTCAAGAAGATATCGCCAGGTTGAGGGAAGTCATTGTCTTTTTCTAGAATTCATTTGTGAAGTTAGATTTGTACTTCCAGGTTTGAAAATCATATTTGAAAGCAACATCTCATTAGATTTCATTTATAGTCTTGTGCATTTTTAGAATTTCATTTCCAGATTTTAGACTTGGCTTCACAAATTCTTTATAAGGGAATTGTTTATAACTGATGGAAAATTCTTGATGGATTTGGACAAAGATTATATTTGCAAGGTTTCAATTTTAACCCTAATGATCAATTTGCAATAGATTTGGGAGCATAGCTAGATAATATCAAAGGTGTTGGTTGTTTTTTTACTATAACCAAGTTTATCTTCTAGACACATAGCATATAAAATCTCAGATAATACTGCCTTACAATACCATCAATCTATATTCTAACCCAATAGTACTTATCAAATACTTATATGAACATAGTCACCTATAACCTCACTCAAGCATTTTAATTAATTCCTTGAATTAAAGCCAAAATGAGAATCACACACCATAACAGTGAGATGAATAGAATAACCCTTGATCATTTTATTCAAGATAATAATATATTCATACAATGGAGATACATGACCTTGAAATGAGTAATTTTCATTCAGATGCTATGTCTTGAAAATTAAGTACCCATGAAACTAAAACCTACAACAAAATGACACCAAATGGTACAGGAGCACACCTAGGCTAACCTCCATGTTTGTTATTTTGGCTTGTACTTGACTCTAGCCAAGTCAGGATGTTAGTTTGTTTTTAGACCTTAGAAGGTCATTACTTTTGTGGGCTAGGTGAGTTAGTCATTAGGACTAAGGTCACACAAATAGCGAGTGTTAGTAATTTAAGTTTTCTGTATGTTAGTTGTTTATGGGAGATTAGAGTCTTAAAGATTTTCTAAACACTTAGTGGTTGTTGTAAAGATACCTTAAGGCCATTAAATGAGTTGGTTCCTCAGAATCTAGAGGGAATAGTGGTCCTAAGAAATAGGATCAAGGCATAGAAAAAGATGCTAAATGTTGTAAAGAAGTTAGCATGGGCATGCAACTCGGTTACCTTTGGATTCCCTTGAGAATAGGAAGTGGGAGATCGGCCAACAGGCCCTAGAATCATGGGGATGGCATCTATTATGACCCAAGACTCGAATCTCATGACATGATGTAATTGGTAATTAGTTTTTGAAAGTAAAATAGAGAGCTCTACAACAGTGTTTTCAAGAACAACCCAAACTTTTCTGATGACAGAGATGCTTAATGGATTGAGAGACTGAGTTTAGTATTTGTTTAGTGTTCTATAGGATTATCTTAGTCTTTTTCATTTGATAAGCAAGTTGTTTAGAGTAGGATATTTGGTGTTAGGCAAATTATTTTGGTTTTAAGTTCTTATTGGTCCAGTCCTGAGCAGTCGGTGCTTTCATGGCTCCCCCATGAAATCTAGCCTTGGGAAACACCTAAGGATAGGTGGAAATGTTAGGGGAGTCATTAGTGTATATAGATTTAGGATTAGGAAGCATGAAAGAGTGGAGAGCTCTTTTTATCACTAGTCTCTAGGTGAGCAGACAGAGCCCGGTTAGAGGTCTAGGAATGTCTTTGAAGATTTCTTACAGGGTAAAGAGGTACTGTACGGAACAGGTATAGGTTCAAGTAGGGTTTCATCATAGCTCATCATACTAGGTGGACTAAGGTCATGTCAATCATTTAGTTTATGAATTGAGCAGGTTCCAAGCAAGATTACAGTCAGTCCTAGAAATTAGGCCTTTTAGCCCTATTGTCCTAAGTTGTAGGAAACTAGTGTACGGAGGTTGTCAGGCCCTAAGCCCCATTGAACCTTTTAAAACTTCCAAATGAGTATCCAAATAGGCCTTTAGTTTTGTAGGGTGTTTGGAAAAATTTAGAAAGAATTGACAAAACAAGACTGGTAAAGGCTATAAGGAATAGGCCTATTTAAGGTCTCAAATGGTGAAACCTTGAACCCGGTAAGGATAGGGTTGAAGAACCTTCTAAAATGGTTCAAATATGCAAGGTTATGAATGTTTTCAATAGGATGGGCACCCCTACAATGAATAATGACATTTGTGAGAAGTTAGAAGTTAGAACTTTCTAAGTGAGGAAGAGAAATTGAACTTGTCAAATGGTGTTAATCCTCCAAGGTGAAGCACAAAGGATAAAACTCTTAGAGAAGAGTTAGAATTGGACTTAGTTAATCATCTAAGCCAATCAGGACCTAGAGGAGACTAGGTTCCTAGAAGAGACAAGCTAGGTCTCTTAGTTGTAGTGCAAGCAAGCCTTGGAACACTCACATCACCAAACCTAAGAATAGTATCTTCACTATAATATCAGGCTCTTTACAAATTCGCTCTGCAACTTCAGTTATAATTGACCTAAAGATATCTAACTTGCTAACTAGCCATATTTTTGGTTGTGAAATCCTTCTTATAGGGAAAATGAAGGAGCAACAAGCATCGGACTAGAAATACACCTCTCACTGGTCACTTGGACCACCTTATGACATTTCAAAAATTGGTTACAACAGTTGAGTCTCTAGAGAATCTTCTTGTTCATCCCGTCCACTGGAGAATAACTGTTGCATTTTCCAAACTTTGAAAATTTGCACCAAAACTGCCACCAAGACATAGCCAAAATTTGTTATAACCATAACCGCTGAGTTGTTAACTGCCGGTTGTAGACTCTGTCTTATTCTTGTTCAGTTAAGTACTTTTCTACCCATCCTTGATATTCCTCATCCGTTGGCCAATTAAAATTTACCACCTAATTTACCTTTGCACTGTAAGTTGTATACTTTACTACGACTTGATTCGCCTCCCTTTCAAAAGATTCCAAAAATGTGCTAGTGTTAATGATTTGATCATCTACCCTGTCCTGCCATTGCTGCAGTGATCTAACATTTCCTTGGGCATCTACAATATCTAGAAAAGATGTGCCACTCCAGTCATCAAAACTCTTTACCAACTCTTTAATCCTCTTGCTCAAATCATCAGGTAAGGCCTAGAAACCTTGCAGTGACTTCACAAAGTCTTGAGTAGGCCTTAATTGTTGAGGCCTATTAGCTGCATTTTGAGAATTTCATTTCCAGATTTTGTTGTGCAAGTTCAATATTCTGATTTTAGGAGTATAACAGTTGGAAATCATTGTAAAAATATAATTTAATAATTTATGGAATTAGCATTTGAAAGTGTTTTTTGGGGTCATTAACTTCAGACTATCTTCTCTTTTGTAGGGGTGGTTGCATGCCGATTTTTTTTGGTGTAAAATATCATAATTATTATATTTTGTTACCTGTGTACGATTAAAAATTATTGGAGTGCGTGTGAGTTTGATATTTTTTTAAGATCTAAATATTCAAGCTTGGTAAAGTAAAATCATGTCAAATAATATTAGTCCAAAACAAAATGAAGAGACAATTGCTAGATTGTGGGCTATATTGAAAAGAAAGGGTGATGGGAAATGTTATTGTCCTTGCAATAATTGCAAGGGCTTAAAGACGAGAAGACTTTTAATCACAATAGCTGAGAAACATTGTAGGCAGCATGGTCACGTTGAAGGGGGGCATGATTATCGTCCATTGGTAAGTTGTTCATTATATGTGTTTATATTGATTGAATTTGTAAATGTTTATATTGTTTTAACATTTGATATATATATAAAAAATCACTTGATCATGATCATGTTTTATTTGTGTCTGTCATTATTATAAAGGTGGGGCACCCTAGGGCACACGATATGAATTATCATGGCCCAAAGAATGTGGTTTTGCAAGTGGAGGAACATGGAGCTGTGAATATCGAAGATGAAGTTAATGATCCTATGGAAGAAGATGATCATGCACTAGAAAACACAATTGAAGATGATGGTACAAATACATTGATCCATGACACATTTAGTGGCACATTTGATCATGTTGATTGAGATGACTTTGATGATGTTCATGATTTACTTGTACTTGAGAAGGCATATGAGCCGCTTTATGAAGGTTCCCAAACAACTCTTCTCTCTGTTGTATTGTTGCTGGTGAACTTGAAGGTTATGAATGGTTTATCCAACATAGCAATCTCACAGATGTTAAGGTATGTCATATATGTCATTTTTTTTCAGCTATTTTAATTGTTGTTAGTTCATTGCTAGTAAATAAAGGATGAAGTATGTACCTTTAATATTCATTATATTAAGAAGTTATTTTTTGTTGTAGATTGATTGGTGAATTTTTGTTACCACCATAAAATATTTTACCTCGCTTATACCGAGATTTATCTGGCATTATGAAAGATATTGGAATGGAGTATCAAGTAATAGATGCATGTCCCAATGATCATATTATATATCATAAACAACATGAATTTGCAATAGAATTCCCGGAATGTCATATCAATAGATATCAAATAGATCAACTAACAAAAAAGGTGGCTCGCAAGGTTCTTCATTATATTCCCATTATTCCACGTATGCAACAATTATTTAGGTGCGAAAGCTTAGCACAATTTATGGATTACCATGCACGTAATAGAAGTGGAGATGAGATTCTTCGAATGCCTACGGATGGCTCTGCATTTAGGGACATGGAGGAAAAATGGCCACACTTTAAAGAAGAACCTCATAATCTCAGGCTTTCATTGGCAGCGGACGGTGTCAATCCATTTGGAGAGCTGAGATCTATTTACTCGATGTGGCCTGTTTTTGTTATCAACAATAACATTACTCCATGGATGTCAATAAAGAGGGGGCACATAATGTTGGCAATGATTGTTCCAGGTATTTTTTTACATCAATTTTTTTTAACGTAGTAGCATCTCATTTGTCTTATTTCTTGCATAATGACTTATATGTTTTTTCATTCAATAGTCGTGTACATGAATTTATATATATTGCAGTAAAATGGTTATAATAATTATGTAATGTTTATGTTCATTCAACTAAGTAAGTACCAGGTTAAAGATATGAATGTATATATTGAGCCTCTTATCGACGAGTTACTAAAGTTATGGAATGGCATCACTATGTATGACGTATCTAGACCAATAGGACAAAGACAATTTCAATTCCATGCAATGCTTGTATGGACAATTCATGATGCCCTAGGGCTAACACATTTTTCTAGTATGTTATAACGTTTGACTGTATGGCTTTAATGATATTTAATTTTATGAATTAGATATCATGCATGTTTTTGAAATAATCTATTCATTATATATAATTATAAAAATTGACATATTTAATCCAATTATATATGATTTGTAGGTCTTCAAACAAAGGGAAAATTTGCATGTCCAATTTGTGGTCCAAAGATGAAATCTCATCATTCAACAAGTTTAGGAAAGCAGGTGTTTGATGAGTATAGGCACTTCCTCCACATAAATCATAAGTATCGAACTACTGAAAAACATCTTTTCAATGGGAAAGAAGAGACTACATCAAAACCATGAAGAATGACACCTCGCCTATGGAAGTTGGAATATAATAGAATTAATCGTCAAGGTTATACATCAGATCAAATTGTTTATCTATCATTTATGATATGTTTTGAATTTATATTTATATTTTGTGATCATGCTGTAATTGAAAATGATTGTCGTTGTTAATTTGTTTAACTTATATGCTTCATGAAGGTCGTTAAGGCATTAATGGTCAGCTTCCACAGGGACTGAAAAGTTATCCCAGACAATTTAGTAGGTTGCCCTACTATGAGCAGCTACAAATTGTGCATTTGTTTGATACAATGCATATCGGAAAGAATATGACAGAAACGTTATGGAAAATATTGGATGGAAGGCATGACAAAGAAAAAATTGTCAAAATTTGTAGTGACATTCAGGAAGCCAGTCATGCAATGAAAAATTTCATTCAATTAAATAGCGATGGAGACCAAATTAATATAAGTGCCCTTCCTTGGTTATTAACAGAGCAGCAAAACAATGCTATAAAACAAGTCATACGAAAAATTCGATTTCCCACAGGATTTGCTGCCAACATAAACAATATCATACCAAAGAAAGGTGAATTTGGGTCAAGGATGAAAATGCATGATTGGCATACCTTAATTAAGGTAATTATTCTAGTATATTATATATATATATTTGTATACTACATGTACTTTTTAGTGTATTATGTTTACTACTTTTGGAAAAATATTAATGAAAAGATCATTTTATAATTGCTGCAGTACGTTCTATCTCTATCTCTCCCAGACAACTTCGACAATAATGTCAAGAAAGTTATATATGATCTTGGAAAATACATGAGGTAAGTAGTGATATTTGTTCAATTCGTTGTATATTTTTGTTAAATCTCATTAATATATTTGTGCCTTGAATCACTTGTAGATGGCTATCATCTAAAGTAATCCACAAAGAAGATATAAATTATTGGAAGAGAAGAATTCCTCGTCTAATGTGTGAAATGAAAAAGTGTCTACCTTCAACATTTTTCAATGCACAAGAACACTACCTCATACACCAAGTTGAGGAGATTGAATTGTGTGGACCTATACACACAAGGTCAATGTGGATGGTTGAGAGGCACTTGAAATTTTTGAAGGCTTTGGTTAGATAAAGAGCACATCCTGAGGGTTCTATGGTGGAGAGATACATGGTATGCCAGACCATGGTGTACATTACTGAATATCTTCCTAAGTTTGCAGCAAAGATCCATGTAGATCGCATTTGGGATCGCAACTCCATTAACAAATTCGAAGGGGAGTACTTGATGGGGAAAGTTAGATTGAGGAAAGTGTCAGGTAATTATAAGATGGTCATGGAGATTGGTGTAAGTGTTCCAACGCTTTCTTGCACAACTAGCTAACAAGACCTTTCCTTGTCTTCTTCTAGGAACCTAATATTTTCTAGGTTCTTGTTAGGCTTACATGATTAACTAAGTCCTAATCCAATTCCTCTCCAAGACTCTCACACCTTGTGCTTCACCTTGAAGGACTAACACCACTTTGTTATGTGCAAACTCTCTCCTACACTTAGAAGACTCTAAGTGCCAACATCACACAAACATTGAATTGATTGCAGGGGTTCCAAACACATTGGAAGCATGCCATGTACTTCCAACTGGATCCATCTTGGAGGATCTCCAAACTCCTTTCCTACCGGTTTCAAGAATTGGTCTTGAGGAGGCCTATTTCTTGTAGCCCTTGACAGAGACCTTAATTTACTTCGTTCCTGCCCAAACTTTCCAAACAACTTAAAAAACCAATTCCACATTCGAATACCCTTTTGGATTTTTTTAAGGATTCAAAAGATTCTATACTCCTAAGTCCTCCGTACACTGGTTTCCTATTATCTAGGTTAAATAGGGCTATTATGCCTAGTTTGTAGGACCGCACTGGTTTTCGTGCTCAAACCTCAGTTGTGCAGGAGCACCTAGGAGAAACAGGATAAACACCTAGGAACACTAGGAATAGGAAAGGTTTGTGAAGTTTTGTTTTAATTTGATAAGGTCATGTTGACCATAGCATTTGAGTGTGTGACTTACCACAATACCTTGGTCAGGAGCTATCAGTAATGTTTAAGTTGTGAGTTTAGACACTCATGGTGGGTAAGTTCTAGTAATTGGAGATAAAGCCCAAAATGTTGCTTTAAGAAATTTTGGCCTAAGGTGGTGGTTATGCCCAACCAAGGGGAAGGATAACCACCTTTTGAAACTTTATAAGGAGTGCCTCGACCTGTTTGAAGGGTTGGAAGGCTTTGTAAATGTTGGAAAAGTTTGTAATTTGACAATTTTCATCAATGGTAACCGAGGACAGCAGAGAATAATTGAATTTCCTATATTGTGTTCTTGGTAGTGTGTTAATGAATTAACCAGGAATCTTGTTATGTTTGGAACATGATGTAATTGTTCTTAAAAGCTTTGTGTGGATGGTAGTTAATCTTTCTCATCGTTTCTTAGTTGATTTCTTAGATAGACTAGTTTCTTTCCATTGTTGATTAGTCTAGGAAACTGTTAATCATGGAGACTTAGACCTTTGTCTTCCACTATACCTAGTGTATAGCCTATGGGGAATGAGGCTAAGCTCCATGCCTATATATAGCTTAGGTTTATGAGTCTTTAGGAGTAGAAGGTTCATGAGGAAAGTCACTTCCTAGGCGAGCTTGGCAATGCCCGGCTAGGAAGGACAGTGCTAAAAAGAACATAACTTGCAGGGATGAACTCTCCAGGACAAACCCCATGGTAGAAGTGTGGAAGGAGGTCTCACAGTGGTTTGGTACCAAGGAGGAGGTCCCAATAGTCCATTTTCTAGGCAAACTCTTTGACAGTGCAACCGGGTGGTCTGGAATTTGCCCGAATAGGAAGGACAGTGCTAAAAAGAACATAACTTGCAGGGGTGACCTCATATTGCTAAAATCCATTGTATAAAGTTGTAAGGGAGTCTTATGAAGGTATGGTACCAAGGAGGAGGTCCCAATAGGCTGTTTGGGTTGAGAACTCTTTGACAGTCCCAAATTGGGTGGTCAGGAATTAGCTAAAAACCCTACATTTTGCAAAGTTTGAGGATAGTGCTGTGTATGGAAAGGCAAGGCCTAAGGATTTGGAAATCTTGTATAGGTTGATATCAAGTTATAGAATCCATGAAAAATATTTGGGGTTCTTTGGACAAGTTTTGTGAAAATTCCATTTTCTCGGGTTAGGAGGGCTAAAAAGAGACTCTAGGCTTGTTGCTTTGAAAACCTAAGTGAGGGTTTGGAAGAAACGATGATGGAATGGAGTTAGTGGTTGTTCAAGAGACCAAATGGAATTCTAGGGAGCATGAAAACACATATTTACACCCCTGCAAACATCTAGTTGTGTATTGAGAGCATTTGGCCTTTAGGGAGGATTAAGGGTCAAGGGTGAAGCAGAGTCAAAACACCAAGATTGGATTGAATTGTGTATTGTGTTTGAAAGAGGGGAAGGCCAATAGAACCAGGGGTAACTGAGTTTGTTTCAATACCTATAGGTTGAGTGGTGGAGGAATCCAGCAAAGGGAATTGCTGAGGTGAGACCCGGAGCATGGAAATGTGATTTTTCCATCCATTCCCCCTTTTACACCACTCAGTCAACTGGATTGATAGAACCTCAATCCTTCTAGCATGTTAGGATATGTCTATACCCTACCTAGAACTGTACTTGTTCCATACTGCACCTCAATCCCCTGCCTAAATTCTTCAATTCATTACTGTCAAACCTCTAACCGGGCACTCTAAGCTCGCCTAAGACTTGACATTAAACACAACTGTTCCACTCTCCATGACTCCTAACTCTACATATGTATAGAAAAATGGCTCCCCTAACACATCCATCTACCCTCAGGAAAATCCTGTGACTAGATTTCATGGGGGAGCCATAAAAACACAAGCTGGTCAGGACAGGACCAATAAAACCCTTAAACCTTAACCTATCTATTCAGGACACTAAAACAACTTAAATCAACTTACTTGCAGAATGAAAAAAGTTTAATACTATCCCATGAACATGAATCTAACACTAAATCAAAAAATCTAATTCACTTAGTATCACTGTCACTCAATAACACTCGGAGTTCACATAAAATCATAAATTGCAGAGCTATCTTCTATTCCAAAAACTTGATTACAATCTCCCTCTTTCTTGAATTCGATCCTGCTTCATATTAGATGCCATTCACCATGTTTTTAGGGTATGTTGGTCTATCCCCCACTCCTATCCTTTAGGGGATCCTATGTAACCGAGTTGCATGCAACATTTGCCATAATGGCAACTGTTGTCATGACAATTTTGTAACAAAATTTGGCAACTCTGTCATTATGCCACCTTCCTAACTCTTAGGACCTCTATCTCCTATATTTCAAGTAACCAACATCATTAAAGGACTAATGGCATCTTTCTAACATCATTCATGTGTTTAGAACACATTAAGACTCAAATCCCAACTTAAGCTACTAAGGCTAAGCAATGTAAAAACTATTAACAATGACTAACTTTGGTGACCTTAGTCCTAATGACTAACTCACCTAGCCACAACAATGACCTTCTAAGGTCCAAAATGAACATACAATTACTCTGACTTGGCTAATGTCAGATACAAGCCCAAAATATCCTAACTATGGAGGTTAACCTAGGTGTGCTCCTGCACCAGAGATTAATTAGAATACATTTTACATTTGGTTTTTATGTATATTATACTTATAAATTAAGGTCGTATACCATGGTAATTAGCTAATTATATGTCATTTGTGAATTTCATTTTTTTTTGATACAGTTGGTCGAGAGTGGGATGCACTACATTTGTACGTCGCAAACAATCTTGATTGGATGATGGTATGGATTGAACAATGTCAACAATCTGGTCACGCATTAACATGGGAAGGTGTGGCTTCATTGGTTAAAGAAGCTCATCGTAATGGAGATTCCAATGTTACACCAAGGGAAATTGATTTAGCATATGGTTTAAGAGATAAACAGGTATGTATAAATATATTAATCACCCATATTATTAAATTATTTTCAATTATATTGATGTATATATATGTTGAGATTTTTTTCTTTGCATACATTCGGCCAAGAATAAATATGTTTATCAACTGACGATATTGCAATAAGTTTTGCATGTTTGACATATTCCAGGTGAAACACCACAAGGCTATGTGGTGCAATGGTTGTAAATTTCGAATCAAAAAGTTGGATGACACAAAGAAAACTTGTGATTCTGGGATAACTACAGTCTTCTAGGTGACTAATGTTTCATCTAGAAGCGACATACATCCAGAAGTCTCAAAAAATCAATACTATGGGATTTTGGATGATATACTTGAGTGTGACTTTAAGTCCTTCAAATTAGTTTTGTTCATCGTCCTATGGTACAGGCTACGATTGAATGAAAATGATCCCGAGAGAACTGTTATTGAACATGGTAATGGATTTACCATGGTTAATACAAGGTATTTTGAGCGAGTTGGAAATGAGCCCTATGTTCTTCCAAGCCAATGTGAGCAGGTATTTTACTCAGAGGTTCCAGGTAAAGCGGGTTGGTCATATGTTGTTAGACATGATCCAAGAGGAAGGGTGGTAAAGTATAATGTGGTGGAAGAAGAAGATACTGAAGAAATAGAAGATGATGTAGATGATGATCAGGATCAACAGTTAGTTGATGATGTGCCTGACAAAGATGTCGAAGAGGAGGAACTAGATCATGATGATGTAGGAGTTAATGTTCATGAAGATGATATCCATGTGGATGATGACATTATCGAAACTGATATCAATGACAATGATGATGATATGACCAATCCTTACAATGTTGAATCTGGATTCGATGATACAGACAAAGAGTTGGATGAAGAAGATCAATGACATTAATTTGTATTGTCTATTTGATATTAATTTCTTGAAAGAATTAAATTTGACTTATGTGGCTATATAATTAATTTATGATGTTTTTAATTTTAATTATATTTGAATTACATTAGAATATGTTCAGTTAACAGATGTAAAAAATAAAATGGATAAACCAAAAGATGAAAGCGTGAGACCACTGCCTTGTTGGGTGTGAGACAAAGTACTTTCGGAGTAAGGCAAAGAACCGTTGGCCCGATTCATTAAGTCTGAGTGATAGTTGTTTCGGTGAAAGTCATGGCGATATAAAAGCAAAAGGAAAGAAACTATCAGGGAGACTTGTGAGTCAGGGAAACTGCAAGACGTCTTGGCAGGTGGGTGATCATTGAACCCTGATGTGACAGCGAGAATTTAAAAAAAAAAACTTGCAGCATTCATGTCTCGATCGGTAAAAGACATTAATGGTGCCACGAAGGGTAGGAGATTTTGCATATTAGGGTATGATCAATTGAAATCATTTTCTCACAGAATTCAAAGTGAAGGAGAGCAAGGGAACCAACAGAGCAATTAAGGCATTCACCTGGCTTGAGTTTGGAAGAAGTTACAGTAAGTTTCTCGTCCTCTCAGAATTCGTAAAAATTTGAATTATGGAAGGCACTGGTTCAAGAAAACTAAAGGGAAGAAAACTTGGGGAGGGAAGCCAATCAAAAGCAAAAAAGAAAAAGATTGAGTTCCAACCAGAAGGTATTGAAAGGAAGCTAAATCAAGACCTCATAGACCAGTTACCTGGTTTTGGACCTGTTAGAACTGTAAAATTTTGAATTTTTACAGTCTATTGCATTCAAGAGTTTTCAACATTAAGTCCTTGTCATAAACATAAAATCCCCTCTTTGCATTGTATCACTTATTTTTTGTCATGTGACCCATTTGAATCCGTCTATCTCTTCTTATTTCATTGAAAGACCCATATCAGCAAGACATAGTACAAGTCTCCCCGAAATATATTTTCACTAACATGTATTTGTTGCAGACAATCGACAAGACTTTTCTTTTGTTTCGGCGACTGAGAAGATTCATATCGGCATATGCTGGGGCATCATTGTAGTTTCACGACAAATTCAATTGGTCTTGCTAAGTAGCATGTGGAGGGGTCGTTTCAGCTAAACTAGTGGGTATCGGCATGAGGTCATAGCGAAGTCATTTCGTCTCACCGATTGGCTTGTAAGCAAATGTCTCGGTAAGACTTATGTCGTCGGGGAAGGTCTTGGCGAAGTGACTCTTGTCTTGCCGAACTAAATACAAGGGGATCCGAAAAGCTATTGGAGAGAATATTGGGGTCTTTCCAATAGAGATATGCATCACCAGGAGAGGAACTTTTCGACATAAGGTTTCATCGAAGTCTGAATGTTATACCGACAAGCAGCTCGGGTTGAGTTTCACCGAATAGGAGTAATATGGAGGAGTGATGTCGGTAAGACATTTGGCATTGATATAGGTCTTCTCGAAGGTTTACTGCCTTACAGAAGGTGTTATTTCATTGGTGGGGTTTATTTCTTCGGTGAGAAAACTTGGTGGACACTCCGAAATGAGAGTTCATCACTGAAAGGGTGATTTTGTCTCAACGACTATGACTTGAAGAATGCATATCAGTGTGACACAATGAAGGCTATGTAACATCTCCCCGACTCAGAATTATTATAGCGACATAAAAGACAATCATTATTTTTTAGATCCCAAGTGTCGGTAAGACCATGTTATGTCTTGGTGAAGGGTGTAATAGACATTGCAAAAGGACTTCGCCCCAGATTTGAAAGTTTCTCATCGAAAGGATAGTTGATGTGACAGTGCCAATTTCAAATGGATTTTCATTCATGCTTCATTTATGGTGTTACGAGATATAATAGTAAAGTTTGTATCAATTCTTCAATTCTGAATTGATTGCAGGTGAATTGGCATGCTGAGCAGAGAACTGGGACATTTTCAGTCTGAGGAACTTGAGCAAAATACTGTAAGTGACTGTTCCTTGGTTTTTTACATTTTGATTCTATAAGCTTGAGAATGGAGTCCTCTGGTTCTGGAAAGGGTAAGGGTAGAAAGCCTGGTGTGAGTAGTCTGTCAAAAGGAAAGAAACAAAAGGTTGATACAGAGCATGAGGGCATTGAAAGGAGGTTGAACCAAGACCTTATTGATTAATTACCTAGCTCGGGCCCTAAAGCTAGAAGGTCCGCACAGCTTAGGGCAGAGGTTGATAAACTAGATGACAAGTGCAAGTTCATAGGTGATGTCTGGACTACCATAAGAGGATATGAGATATTCAATTTCCATTACCATAGAAGAAATCATTTTGAACCAGTCTGTAACCCATGGAAGTTAAATGTAGGGAAACTAGTGTGCCCTAATATTTTTGTAAATGCAGAATTGGTAAAAGTACTTGCAGATAATTATGATCCAAAACATAAGGCTGTATGTGACCCATCTGGAAAACCACAGATATATGTTTCTAAAGAAGCAGTGGGTGAGGTTTTCAAATTGGAAGGGTTTTACAATGAGGAGATCAGTTGCGAAGAGTTGGAAAAGGAATTTTCAAGAATGGATACAATCTATAAGGGTTGGAGGTTGCCTATTCATAGAGTTAAACAGGGTAGCAAATCAGAACCTCTGCAAGATAGTGAGGGGCCTCCTTATCATGTAGATTTGTTTGAGCCTTACATGAAATACACATATTTCTTAGTGTGTCAAGTGTTGGGGATGGATGCCTCAGAACTCATGTCAATTGTGCCAATGATTATCATAGCAGATATTCAGTATCATAACTCCAGGCCATTCGATTATGCTTCATATATTGCTAGGGAGCTTGATTCAGGATTGGTGGCTATAAAGGGTGGAGCTTCTATTGTTCATCTCAGACATTATTCATTGTTGATGCACTTGGTGCTGTATTTTGGACAGGAGTTGGGAGTATGGCCTCTAGAAATGAGAGTTTATCAAATTGGTAAGGAGGGTGAGGCATTGCCTATTCAGCTATGGACTGCTATTTGGGATAGTAGGTTTTCCAATTCTAGTTTCATCCACTTTGAGGAATATTTTGTGAAAACTTTGTACAAATTGTATAAGTATCCTTGTAACTATTCATTAACTAATGAGTAAAAAAGGTTTCTTCAGCCCAAAGATTTCAATGGGCCAATTGATCATAACTGGGGTGACTGGATTGTTTGGAAGGAGCTACAATGATCAGAGTGTATGGATTTGAAGATGCCCCTTTTATTCTACCAAGGATAGTTCCAAACAGAGTTGCATATTTGGAAATTGTCAGACAAATGGATTTCAGCAATGTGATGCTTTTTAGTTCTTATGGGAAGCAGGGTTTCGTGCCTAACACATTATGTTTTGGTGATTTCACTGTGTTGGCTAAGGAGGGATATAATTCAATCCTTTATAGATTGTTGCATTATAATATGAAAAGGGGACCACCTAGGAAAAACTTTGACCCTGAAGGATATATCAATTCAGCCAAAGAAAGGATTAACTTTGGAAGGTATCAACATGTACCTTATCTTTTTGATGATATGATCAGGAATTTGGATGAAGAGGAAGTAGAGGGGGTGGTTGAAAGCTATAACCAAGGGTTACAAGATATGGGGACATTGTCTTCTAGAAGCGAGGAAAGCTCAATGGATAAAGTGCCACATAGCAGAACAGAGAAGATATCTAGGTTAAGGACTCAGCAGTATGTTTTCCCAACTAGAGAACAGAGTATTGAAAGTGGTGATATTGACGCAAGGCATATGGAATACAGATCATTTGTTTCAGATGATGAGTTTATAAAATCTCCAGAGTTCAAAGCATTCTTGTACAAACTGAAGGGGAAAGAAATAAGAGAAGATATTGGTGCTGTCACTTCTGGGAATGAAGAGCAATTATTGGATCAATTGAGAAGATGTGTGGATGATGAAATGACAAATATGACTCCTAAAAAGGGGAGGAAAATGTTGGAGAATGCTGGTGTCATGATCTTTCCTGGACTTGATTTGAATTCTGCATTAGTATTTGATAGCTTCTTAAGAGATAGTAACACTACACACAAACTTGATAAGGAAAAGGTGACAGAGGTGTATGCAGGTTCTAAGTATAATACTGATGAGGGATCATTGATGATATGGGCTTTGTATCCCCCCCACAGGAAATCAGTGGTAATTGATACAGAGAAGGCATTTGGCCATGTTATGACCCTAAAGGTTGGAGAGGCTGATCCTGTGGTTATTGCAGAGATTGGGATAGACATTGCAAAATTGAATAAAGCACATGTCCAGGCACTGATAAGAGAAAGAGAAATGTATAAGGCAAGTAATGAGAGAATGTTAAGAGAAAATGATAGATTGAAAGACTTGGTTGGTATTTCAATAGATCCATCCAAAATGCTCACTCAAGGAGAAAGCTCTCAAGCAAAAGATCATTGGGTAGGGTCAAGTGAGTATAATCAGGGAAAATATGATGCAATTGTAGCAGTTGTTAAGAGAAGGCAGGATAATTTGACATCCTGGTTGAATAAATTATGGGGAAAATATTCTAGTACTCTGACTGCATTAAAGGAGCATGAAAGGATGGATGGATGAATTATGGAGAAGTTTCATGAATTGGCCCAGAATGATGAGGCTAACAGTACTGCACTTGAAGCTGCAAATCACATTATCAGTCACCATTGAAAATTCTATGAGGAATTGGAAGGAGATAAACAAGGATTAATTGAAGCTGCCAAGAAAACTGTGGTCGCATTTTCTGATAGTAGAGGGGAAGTGAAAGATGCCACTAGATGGAAGAATGAATGTGACACAATACTGAGTGGAATCATGAAGATAACTTTTGTAGAGAATACAACATTAGAGGAAGTGAGCGAGCAAAATGAGGAAATGGTCAAGATGGAAATCACAATCATGAATGCTGTCGAAGATGTGGATACATATAAATGTCAGGATTATTTGGACTACCTCACTATGACTCGCTTGTGGCTAACTAAAGTTTAATTATTCTCTATCTTTTGTTTCAAATTCTATTTTTTCCTATTTCTGAAAGGACGCGTCCTTTCGTATCCTCAATGTATAAATGTCCATTTTGAAAACAATATGAAGGGTGGAATTAGATAGAGGATAAAAAAGAGACAACAAAATAAAATTTTTGGAAGGATGCAACTGGTTGCATATGTAAAATCATGGAGATATCAATGAAAGTTTAATATGATGGTGTGATGTTTTCTGGTATCAGTTGTTTATGATATTTGCTGAAAGGTATTATTGAAGTTTTATCTGTAATGGTGTTTTCTGGTTATTTTAATTAGTGTAAACAAGTTTTTACCTAGCTCGTCAATGCACATTTGCTACATCTGTATGATCAATTAATTGTTTCTTTCTAGTAAAGATTAAATTCTCTGAATTGATCATAGTAATTAGGGAATGTCAATTGGATTATTAAGAAGAACTCAATAATCACAATCTTGCATGTTTATACAAGTTATAGACCAAGTAAAATGCTAAATAACTTGAATGTCTACTAGAACAAGTAAATTTGTTTTAGATTTCTCTTGACTCTGTGAACCCTATAAGGCACTGGTCTTTCATTTTTCATTCTTTAGTTTCATTCACATTTCTACATCTGTTAACTGAGCGTATTAGGGTTTAGTTTTGGATATTGATATACAATTTATACCAAATTTGTTTTACTTTGTCCATTTCAATCTACCATTGTGGACACATAAGGGCAATAGGAAAAGATTAAAAGTCAAGTCTACTCAATTCAATTAGGTACACCAACAAGAAAATGAATCACATTTTCAATTAACTATTGAAACTGAACAGATGAATCTTTGATAAAGCTATTCATAATCCATGGCACACACCCAGGAGAGTAAACCATCTTAATTTTATAGATTTCTTTCGATATAAGTAATTAAAAAAATATATCACACTAATCTGTATATAAACCTAACCCCAGGATGACTTCTTGAAACAAAATATTTATGACACTTTAACAGTAAAGAGGACTGTATAACTTCCAAGCATCGGATTACAAAATTTTTCTGACCCTTCACAATGAGCAGCGAAATCTCCTTTATAGAATAGGAGAGCAACAAGCATTAGGCTACATTGTGACACCAAATTGAATTTCAGCACCAAAATGAAATTCAAATTTACATTCCTTGCCATAATGATACCGTGCATGAACAAAGGAATCAAAACGGTTATGAAATAACCAGTCGAAAAAAAAAATTTCGTGCAAAGCACGTGCACGTCCATACCCACATCCACATCCACTTGATAGAACAACAAGAGAAGAGAAGACATGTCCAACAGACCCATTGCTAGTAATCATGAAGAAGCAACACGGCCCCGGTACAAGCAACCGCTCCGAGTTCGAGCCTGTGATAGCGATGGCACGGCCACCTCCTCTTTACCGACCTTGCGAGCACATTCCCGAACAACTGGACCTGGTGCTAATGTAGAAACTGGCTCAATTGCCAGAACCTCCTCATCCACTCCCATTAGATCGGCTAGGGAAGCCAAATAGCACTGATAATCAGAATTAGTCTTAGATTCCTCAGAATCCGAGACGATAATCGGGGACGAACATTGTGCTAGCGTCTTGCCAGTGTTCCTAATAATAGCCTTGCGAGACATGGGAGAATCAGATTTCTTCATGGCTAGTGAAGCCAGACTCACACTCATTCGCTTAATTGATTTACTCATGATAGGAACAAAGTGCAGCCACAAACAGAAGAAAAACCTTACTGCACTTAGACACAAGAGAATGCAATGTTGATTACATACAATTCAGTTAGCATTTATAGAGCAAGCCAGTATGCAGGGTACAATTACTTGAAGGTGATTCAACCACTTGCACAGTTAATATTCTAGATAACTATGAATAGTACCCTCAACAAGATGGCATTATTCGCACGCAGAAGGAAATCAGGTGGAGATCCTCAGGAGAAAAGAAACCTATATCATTAATGACATGAATGAATGAAAGATTTTAATGACATCGACGAGACTAATCAATCTATGGGACCAAGAAAACAACAGGCCTAATTTGTCTTCATGCTCTTTTCCAAGCCTAAGTAATACAACCAAGTAATACATGCCATGCAGGCAACTCACACACTTCTTCCCTATAAATGAACCATCGATTCGGGAGGCACTTTAACAAATGGAGGGTGGAGATCAAGTCAATGGATGTTGACAATCCACGTCGACACCTTCAGAAAACATATCCAATCAAAAACCCGCAGAAGAATAGACCCAAACCGCACAATGGGTCCCATATAATCCCACTGGCACGAAAAGAAAAGCCACGTGCCACTCCCTCGCGAACCTCGCAACACTCTCCCAGATATTTACTTTGCCCATGTGAGGTGTGCGAGAGATCATGATTATTGATGGCTATTATTGGTGAAAAGATGGTCCCCTATCATATCGAACACCTTGAGAAGAAAACCCATTCATCCATTCACACCACATAGCCATATGTCGCGAACCTCACACTACTTTGATGACGCCAACAGACAAACCTGCGAGGTCTGTGAGAAGTGGTCAAGATCGAATTCTGTGATCGGACGACTCATCAGCCCTCAGATGGAACATTTAAGTGGGGCCCACATTGAAAATTCTGGCGGTGTAATACCTAGGCCATTACGCCAAAAAGACCAGAAAATCAGGTGAAATAGGGAAGAAAACCCATTCATATTGAACACCTCAGGAAGAAAACCCATTCATATCGAACACCTCGGGAAGAAAACCCATTCATCCATTCATGCCACGTGGCCATATCTCACAAACCTCGCACTACTTTGATGATGCCAACAGACAAACCTGCAAGGTCTGCAAGAAGCGGTCAAGATCGAATTCTGTGATCGGACGGCT
The DNA here is from genome assembly GCA_007115665.2 of Sequoiadendron giganteum. NCBI lineage: Eukaryota > Viridiplantae > Streptophyta > Pinopsida > Cupressales > Cupressaceae > Sequoiadendron > Sequoiadendron giganteum. The sequence goes on along the minus strand of CM021107.1, from coordinate 124,781,522 downwards.
CATCAGCCCTTAGATGGAACATTTAAGTGGGGCCCGCATTGAAATTTCTGGCGGTGTAATACCTAGGCCATTACGCCAAAAAGACCGGCAAATCAGGTGAAATAGGGCTGGTTAAGCATGACCCGAGAGGGATGAAACCTCACTTGAGTGATCGGTCCACAGTGGCAATAGGTCACCGTTAAAACATAACAAGAGGGTTTTCACCGATCCATACTGAAGGTTACCCTGAGTAATTTAGAAACCCTCTTAACCCCAGCTTCAATTTACTGAAGTTCCATCAGGTTGTGGAATTTTTCTTTGCATCTACCAATTGCATTTGTTTGAAAGTTTCTAAAACCTTTTCAAAAAATCCATTATGTGTATATTCTAAAATCATTATAGTCCTTAAAGTCCTTCTAGTCCACATCACTTTGTTTTTTGAAGAAACTATTACCATATATTTCTTATTTATGTTCTAATTGGATACATTTTTATAAGTTTGATATTACAATTAATAATATTAATCTTGGCAAGACATTAAAAGATTTTGTTGATTTTAAAAATATATGCATCCCAATGTAAAAATGCCAACAATGGAAGCAATGATTGTAACACATAATTTTTGATGTAGTATCCAATTCAAAGGATGATGTTACAATTTAGGGTTATGATTGGGTATTTAATTAGGGTTAGGATTTAGTGTTAGGGTTAGTGTTAGGTGTACATGGTAGGGGGTAAAACTTACAAACAATAGACACACTAAAAATGATGTTTAAATTTAGTTTATTTTACGTGTGTTACGAAGATGGGAGGTGGAAATTTAGGAAGATGGGTGCTATATCAAACTGGGTAGTATAGTTATAGATTCATACAAAAAGATGTAATAATTGAAACCATTTGTGACACCTTAATGAAGATATCACTAAATACCATATCTCTCTAAATGCACATGTAAACTAGGTTATACACACACATTTGAAAAGATAATAGAAATTTGTAGACCATTAAATGATCCTACTTAGTAATTCATGAATAGACCTAAATAATTTTTTTTTATTATTTTGAAAATAAACCTTACAAAGTATTTACAAGGATTTTACAATCTTTTGGTTGGCCCGCTAATCAATAATAAATCCAAAAATGAGCACAATAAACATGGAGGAACTGTAAATAAAGGTTGAATCAAGTTATTATATTCATTATTTAAAGGTTACATTAGATCCATTACAATTTTTGGATGAACCTAGATCATTAAAACATTAAAATTATTTTACCTTGTGTTAGAGATAGAAACCCTAGGGCATGCGACAAATTTTTTATATCTAGATATGATACTTATTCTTCCTCTTTTTCATCAACCCGTTGAACAATATTTGATAGCTTTATACCTCCTTTGTAAGTCACAACCAAGGGTGAGAAGTGCAAACTTGCTATAAAACCCCAAATATTTGAGCAATTGGAAGAGGATGTACAAATCTACACTAAATCCCAAAAATCCAAAAATTGAAAGAACAATAGGGGCATCAATACCTTTCAAGTTTCATTTCTTAAGGATTCAATATACAAAATCACCTACAAAAATGTTAATCATATTGTGGGGAGCATGGGGGAACACTCTTTTGATTTGCAAATCTCCCTAAGCATTGATGGTGATTTCCGTTCATGATATGTTAGGGTATGGAGGAACACGTGAAATCTACAGAGCGTTGCAATGTATGTGCCCTTGGTCTCCTTGTATTGTGCAACACAGTGCTCGGGTTCATGACATGGCTTAATTGCCTCCTATGGATTCATTAACTCTGGTGGTTGTATCAGGCATTAACAAGTCAATCTTTTGGTGCAACGACAACCGTCTTTGCAATAGTTGGTATCAGATCTAGGGTCACAAGTTCAAACCCCTCACTTGTGTTGTGTAGCACAGTGCTCAGGTTCGTGACATGGCTTAACCGTATCCCATGGACTCATTAACTCTGGCAATTGTATCGGGCATTAACAAGTCGGTATTTTGGTGCAACAAAAACCATCTTTGCAACAAAAAGGATTCATCAATATTTGTGTGTCATTTATTGAAATGGTAGAGCAAGCAAAAATAACTAGATGAAATCACTACAAAGGAAAAATATAAAATAGAATATTGATTAAATTTTACGGGATGATTTTACATTTCAATATTGTATTGAATTTATAAATCCATTATTCTCACATAAAACTAACTTACCTATGGGAATAACTCTAGCAAAACTAATTATTAATTTATTTAAAACTAAACTATTACCTAACCATTGATTATTATAAATTAATAATTACATGTTAATTTATTTTATATTATTAACTAACCTAAACTAAGATGTAATATTCCAGCATTCCCCCCTCATTACATCAATATGAACAAAGGATGGAACATTTCAAGATTTGATCACAATAACCCTTTTACAGACTTTGATGAAGCACCCTCATCGATTATCCTTGCTCACCCAAGAAACACCAAACTCACTCCATCAGTGAATCTCCTAATCATAGAACATACATAAAATGTGTACAACATGAGAGAACATAAAGTGTTCCAATCTTCCTTGCAAATGAGAGTACAACTTTCCTCTGAAAGTCCACATCTCCTCTGAGTGTGTCAAAATACCTCCTCTAGTGTTGTACATGAGAGAAAAACTCTCCTTTTAGAGTCCACAACTCTAAGTGTGCCAATATCTCTCCTCTGGTTCTATGGAAACAATCCCTCCTCTATTATACAAAAGAACCTCAAAAAATATAGATACATTAACCACACCCATAAGAAATGTCAAGATTCCAAGCCCCCTTGCTCCATGAAAGAACACAAATAGAAAAAGGTGCTTCTAATGTAATGGATCAACTCTGAGCAAGAAGCTAGCCCGATGTGAAAAAAGATATCCAACCTCCAATTTTATTTTCTTGTTACTTTTTAACTACCAAATGTAGCATTCAAACCCTTAAAATATTTATTAAGTGTAGAATGGATGGTTTCAAAAGCACAAACATTTGGTAACATAATGAAACTTATAAAATATTTAATGTGCAATGCTTGAATAAAAAATAAAAATAATACCCATTCAACTTCACATAGGATACTGGAATATTCTCCTTGACACCAACCCTCAAATATGAATGCCACTCACAACATCTCAACAAAATTTTAACTAATGATAAATCCCATGCCATTTTAAATATTTTCAATGCCTCAACTTATATTTGCAATAGTATGAGAAAAATGTATTGTGTGTAGAAATAATAATACTTCCCACACTTTATAATAGCATCAAACAACCAATAAATAAACTCATTGAAAGAAACATATAGAATTGAATATAAAAAATAATATTTCACTATTTCTTCCTTTAGCACCTACAATTATGGCACTTCCATTTACTACACCATTCTCTAACAATCTCCTGATTTCTTAAATATATGATGGAGCTTTTAAATCTATAACACAGATCTCTCTCAGATATTTTGAGGAATTTCTAATTTTCACATTTTCTTCAACATATTTCTAGGAGCATGGAGTTTATATAATTGATTTGATTATTCTCATTCCAAAACTTGAATTGAAACAATGACTGTATGTAAAATTCACACCATATTTTTTTATATTTTACATCAAAGTGTTCATCCAATAATAACAATATCTTCAAAATATTTCTAGGTTTTATTCTCCTTCATATCATCTTTCCATAACATTTTAAATTTCTATTTTTTTTTTAGAATCAAAGAAATATATCATAGTTTTATTGAGATTGTGTTAGACTATTATAAAAAACATCAAAACAACATACCAACACATAGAATGTTGCTTTGGTAGAACTAAAACAACATAATGGTGTCCCTCTTCAACCAACAAACTCAATTCATAGTCCATTTTCAATGGTGCTCTAATACCATATTGAAATGGTAGAGCAAGCAAAAATAAAACTAGATTAAATCATTGTACACAAAAAACATAAAATATTTTTTTTTTGATTAAGCAGGGAAAGAGCCATGATCCCTTAAAAAGCAGCAAACTAGTCCAAAGAAACAACTACCAGACAAAACAACAAAACAAAGGGAAAGCAAAAGAAAAGAAGAACCACTTCCCCACACCTAACCAACCAAAATAAAAATCAACCTATACCAACCACATCAAAAGATATTAATCTATCAAGGATCCAATAAAGATTTAACCAATCCATATAATCTTTGAACCATAAAATGAGGTTATATAAGCATAACCTATAAAGAGTACCCAACAAGTTCATAATGGTCATAGCATAAATAAAACTTAAAATAATATAGTTCATGCATAAGCATCCTCAATAAGGCTCCAAGCCTTCTTCAGGTCCACCACTGAATCTTCAAGGCTATCTTTTATCTCCATCTTTCTAGAAAAATTAGCATCATCCATGTTCTCTTTTTTCCTTCGTTGTTTCTTGATTTTACCCTATCTCAAGATTGTAGCCATCATTGTTTTTTTCATCACTGCATCCATAATCCGACACATGTTCAACACAACATTCTCAAGAACCTGAAATCTGTTAGCATTGTCTTCTTTCTGCATCATTTTCTTAATAAGCTCCATCCTTTATTATATCCTTTCAATTCTTGTTTTCTCCTTGTATGTGTGTTTATCTTTCGAGCATTCTTCATTACCAGGGGTCACCACATTAATTTCCAAGTCCTCTAAATCAGTAGTAGCCATTCCTTTTTCCTCAGCCATACCAGTATCCTCCACATCCTGCACATCCTCCTGCTAATTAAACCATTCCTCCTCCTCGTAACTCAAATCTTCCACATCCTCTGACCCCGACACCTCTTCCTCAAAAGACCCAACTTCACCTAGACTATCAGGCACACATTCTTCAGAGGAGTAAACTTTTTCCTCCCTAGCAACCTTCTTCCCTTTTTTACTTTCCAGAGGCTCTTCCAAGTTCTTTTCCTCCAAACGTTTTGATTTTTTGCTATTATCCGACCCCTTGGATGTTGCCAAAGACACACAAGTAGAATGATGACCCATTGGGGTAGTAGACCCACATTTAGGGCTATTTTCAATGTCATCCAAAATTGTTATAGGATTAGGGTCAACACCCAACTCATGAATCAACAATTTTCTTTTCTTATTAGCAATAGAAGGAGGGGGCAGTAGTACATTTGTTAGGAGTTATTTTAAGAAGTGAAAACCATGAGGGTTCTACAACATTAGGGGCTAGGTTGATTGGTTCTTTGATAAGGGAGTGGGGTCAGATTTGAATTAGTTCAATTTTCACATAACTTTTAGGGGTGGGGTTCTCAATCAGGTTATGGAAAGCATTTCTTTGCAAGGTGGTGGTAAGAACGTACTTACATATGGCTCTATTCAAGTCCTGGTGTAAAGGAGGGTTCGCTCCATTGGTAAGGCTCTGTTTCAAGGAGGAGAGGAGGAAAAAGGGTAAGTTAATTTTTTCCTAGTGCCTGATATGGTTGTGGATAGGAAAATGATAACCATGCACCGATTGAAAGAGGCCCTCTAGTGTAAAATACTTCATGACAAAATAATAGACATTATGATACAGGGGAAGAAGCAACACCCTATAATAACCATTTTGAAATCTTTGAGCCTTCTCTTTAGCTTAAAAAAATTCAATATAAGGCTAATAGTTGCCTGTGCTTACCTTGGCTATCTTCTTTCCTTCGTACGTCAGACCCATCGCCTTGGAAATCAACTTAGCATCAATATTAAAGTGTTGAACACTCAACTTGACTTCTCCATCCTTCCAGGCATTCACAAAATTGTAGCTAAGTTGTTCACTATAACCCTCCATAGCCGCAAAGTATAGCATGAAAGTAGGACAGTCAAACAAACCCCGTAATTTTTCATTCTTCTTCAAGGAATAATATTTACTTCGTCCTTTTTCTAGGGCCTCCCATAGTTTTTTCTGTGTTTTGATAATCCTTTAGAAGAAGTAAATACTTCATTCTTTGACCTTCCTCGTTTACAACAAAAGCAATTGGCAATTCAAAAAACATAGTTTTGATTGAAACTTGGTGGCTTTTCATTTGTAAGGACAATGACTGAAACCTTGTAGCAATATTATTGAAATAATCGAGTTGTTTACAAAGTCTAGCCTTGTATCTTTGAAACTGCCCTTTAATGGAAATGACAACTCCACCATCTTTAGGATTCATGATGACACATTTTTTATTATCCTCCCTATTGCTCGCAATAACACATGCTAAACTATCTTTTCTCAAATCCTTCATAATATTTTTATAAATGCGGGTGATAATCATCATTACCACCTTCCCTCTTTTTTAATTATTGCACGAGGAATCCAAACATGCATGTCCTTTCATCCCATCTCTTTTTAAATCTTTGAAATTTAGCGTACAATTTCCATAAATAGGGTACATCAAATTCTATCTTTTAAACTTGTCCAATTGCCACATAAGAAAGAATGTAATTATCATGACAACTGGACAACACTTTCGACCCCACAAATTAAATAATTTCTTTCTATCCATGAAGAATTAATTAAAGCCTTTGATCTCTCCTTATATGTTATTTCCTTAATTTGATTTGATAATCGAGAAAGGTTCCAATATTCCCAATCTAAATGTTGTAGGCCAAAATTCGCCATTGCATTGACAACCCTATTGACTTCCCTGTAAATATGGGTAATATTGCAATGCTGAAAGGATTGTATCATATGTTTGAAATCATCCAATATATCTTTTAACTATCTTGGAGTCTCCTTCCACCATAACTTTAGTGTAGCCATTAACTTTTAGATAACATATTTTGGCCCACATTGCATAAGCCTTAGCCAAGTTGTTAGTTGTTGTACCTAGACCTTTGTTGTATCCAACAACATAAATGCCTTCATGGTTTCCTACTATCCCACCTACCCCCATTAGACCAGGATTCCCTTTAGAACACCCATCAAAATTACATTTAATCCATCCCGGATCTGGGGGAATCCAAATAGTTCTTTTTCTAATAAGTTGTTTGATGCAGTTGACATTATTAAGATCATGAGATATTCTCCAACATTGCTTGATTCACATTTCTTGGTATGATGGAATTTTTTTTGAAGGAGAATACTTACAACTTTTAATGTTTTATTGAATTTGTTTCCTAATGGACATGCATATCTCTTTACAATTCTTAGATATGTCCCTAAAAGCTCTATTATTCCTCTCTTTCCACAATCCCCATGTGAGGAATGAGAGAACTTGCCTCAAGAGGTCAATAATAATATTGTGTGAGTAGGGACAAAAACTCTAGTAATCAATAAAAATTTTTACTGATGAAGGAAAGACCCAATCAATCATCAGAATCTTGAGGAAAAAAGACCACACAACTTGAGCATAAGAACATTGAAACAACATGTGCATAATGGTTTCTTCGTCTTCATTAAAAAGATAGCATTTATTCACTAGATACCATCCCCTTTTCTTAAGATTGTCAATTGTGAGGATCTTTCCATGCGTCACAGTCCACCAAAAACAATTAATTTTAGGAATTAAATTCTTGCTCCGCACCTTTTTCCAGTTAAAAACCCCTACTTGAAGTAACTAGGATTCCATAATCTCATACACATATTTTACAGAAAATCTCCTAGAGGAGTTTTTATTCCATACCCATGTATCATCCCTATTTATCAAGAATAGCTCAGGATCACCAATCTATTGCAAGACAGAATCCAAAGTAGCCTCCCAATTCTTCTATCTACCTGATCCCCTGAGAATAACACAATTTAAAAAGTTCTTAAAGTCCATCCACTTTGGCCTCAAGCTTTCCCAATTTATATAATTGGAAACCTTCTTACCAATATTTCTTTTTAGTCAGATTCTAACTTGTTGGAGATTATTGTTATCTAACAAGGGAGCGTAGGTGGTCAAGGCATCCTCCCAGAAATTAGTTTTGTGACCATTTCCAATTCTCAATTTTGCTCCTTTTCTTAACATACCCTTAATATTTAACAAGTTATTCCAAAAACTTGAACCATAGGGGAGATCCTTTTTCCCAAGGAAGCAACAAACATGCTTATTTCTCAAGTACTTAGCATGTAGAATATATACCCAGTCCTTTTCTCCTTCCAACAGAAACCATCCCATTTTTGCTACAAAGAGCTTTATTGAACACTTTTATTCTTCTTATGCCCAAACCACCAACTCTCTTTGGAGTGTAGATAGTATCCCATCTAACAAGTTCCATTATTTTCCTCTCTTCATTCTTGACCATAAAAATCTCCTTTGTATCATTTCAATCTTCTTGACAATGAAGGCAAGAATGTTAAAAAGAGAGAGGCAGTGAACCAAAAAAATTTGTAATGAAGCTTTTAAAAGTTGAAGTTTCCCAACAAAACTTAGCAACTTACCTTTCTAGCTAGCCCACTTCTCTTGAATCTTTTCAACAATATAATTTCAATAATTACTATGAGGTTTTATTGAGATTAAAGGTTATCTAAGATAGGTAGCCTACAGATCAACTTCTTGGCAACCGATAATATTTATTACTCTCTTTTATAGTTTGGATAGCGTTAAAGAAATAGATCTTGCTCTTTTGGTATTTGATATATTGGCCCGAGACTCTAGCATATTTGTCAAGAACCTCTTTCCATTGTATCACTTCCAGGATTGAAGCCTCCCCAAGAAGGATAGTGTTGTCAACAAATTATTGGTGTGAGGTAGGTGGGAGGGTAGAAGCAACAAAAAGTCCTTTCTTTTTATTAACAATCTATCTTTGAATATTATGGCCCAAAGCTTCAGCAACGATAACAAATACGTAAGGAGATAGAGGGTCACCTTGTCTCATACCATGACCCCAAGAAAAGAAGCCTTGCAGCATCCCATTAACCATGACAAAGTACTTAGGAGTAGTGACATAAGATTCAATCAAGTTGAGAAATTTTCCTTTGAAACCAAAATTTTCAAGAACAACAAAAATAAAATTCCAAGAGACCTAATCATTGGCTTTAGAAATATCAAGTTTCAAAGCCATACCTTGTTTTTTGTTAAGGTCCATAGAATGTAACACCTCATGAGTATATATAGCAACGCCCAAAATTTGTCTTCCCTAAACAAACCCCTTCTAATTAACAACAATCATTTTATTCAAAACTGATTTCAATCTATTCACCATTATCTTAGAAAATATCTTGTAAGTAGTGTTGCATAAGCTAATAGGTCTATAGTCATTCATAGAAGTAGCCTCAATCAATTAAGGGATAAGCACTATAAGAGTAGTGTTCATTCGATTTAAAATCTTCCCATATTTGAAGAAATCCCTAGTAGCATTGAAGAGGTTGATTGAGACAATATCCCAAAATTCCTAAAAGAAACTAGGAGGGAATCCATTAGGTCTCGAGGCTTTATAAGCTCCAAAAGAGAAAATTGCCTCCTCAACTTCTTGCATTGAAATGGCTTTGGACATATCCTTTAGATCATGTTCTAGAATGACATTAGGAATCACCTGCAGAATATCTTCCAAATCAAAATTATCCACCATGGGCATTTTAGGAAAGTTTGAGAAGAAGGAAACAACTTCCTTAACAAGATCCTCCTCTTTGTTCAGTCTTATCCCATTAGTAGTGTCTAAGAATCTAATCATGCTTCTACATCTGTTTTTTAAGGTGGATTGATGAAAAAACTTTGTATTTCTATCTCCTTCCCTCAACCATTGAATCCTTGATTTCTATTTCCAGAAAATCTCTTCTTTTTTATTTATTTTACACCATTGAGCTCTAAGGTCCCTTTCTTTGTTAAAAATATTTTCATCAACATTTCCCAATTCCATCGAATCTTGAATCTCCTTAATTTTTAAGCTAATATATTTTTTTGCGGTAAAAATATTCCCAAATGAATACTTATTCCAACCCTTAACATTTACTTTGACTTTCTTGAGCTTTTGAGTTAGATGATACATGGGAGTACCATCACAAGGAGCATTCCACCATTCATCAACCAAGGATTTGAATTTTGGATGAAGAGACCACATTATTTTGTATTTGAAAGGAAAAGATCCTTTAGCAACATTATCCTCCCACACAAGAAGGAGAGCACTATGATCCGAGCCATTCCTGGGGGAGCCATAAGAGTGAGATTCTATAAAATGTTTCAATTCGATAAAACAAGAAAACAATCCAGTGTAACTTGGATTAAATGACTACCTTGCCTTCTATTAGCCCATGTAAAAAGAGATCCATTCAAAGGGGTACCCATAAGCCCTATAGAGTTGAGGAAACCAAATAAATCCATCATGCTATCCGAGAAATCAACAAGGCCTCCACATTTTTTTAGAAGGATACAAAGGGGAACTCAAATCCCATCCCAACATCCAAAACTCTTCCTTTCTATTGATAATAATGACCTCAAGCAATTTCCAGAGATTTAATCTATCCAGATGTAAGTTAGGACCATAAATATTAACCAGATTCCACCTGAACAAGGTAATTATATCTTCCATAGAAACTATTAGACAATTTGTGCTACAAAAATTTAGCCCTCCAAAAAGCCTAGCAGGGTCCAACAAGTCACAATCCCACCCGAGGCTCCATCAACATCACCAACTTCAAAATTAGCACCAAGCCAAAGCCAATTGATCACTTTTTCAAAATTCTCTCTTTTCATTTAGTTTCCTGGATTAGGAGAACATCCAATTTCACATCCGCCAAAAAAGCTTTCAACAAATTTTGTTTGTAGGGGAAATTAAGTCCCCTCACATTCCAAGACAAAAAATGAATTAGAACAAGAGGAACAATAGTATCACCTTGATACTACTAAGGTTTGGGAGAGGGTATCCCTCTAATTCTTTGTGGATTTACTCCCAGCAAGGGAGTCAAGAGTTCTCTATTTTCTGGAAGCCACATCTCTCAATGTGTCTTTGTTCCTTGCTTCTTTTAATGGAAGCCTACCCACTTTGTTATTCCCTCCCACATTTGGTTTCTTATTTTTCCTTGATTTTTTATTTATTTGATTCCACTCTTCATTCAAAACATCCTCTTTTTGGGGGGAGCTAGAGTACAAGAAGTTTTTCTTTTCTTCTTCATTATTTTCTTTTTCTTGAATTTTTTTGGTGTTTGAATCACCACCAAACCCATACCAACTTGAGAGATATCAGGAGATGAATTCAACTCCCTCTATTTCTTATGATTTTTTTTGTGGATTATCGAACATTTCATTCTCATTTTGTGGTTCAATGCACTTCTTCAAAGAAGGGGAAGAGGATAAATCTTCAAAAACATCCCCTATAATGGCATTTTTAGGAATGTCAGGGGAAATGCACCCATTCAAAGACTGACCCTCAACCCTAGCTGAAATTTGGGAAGGCACCGACACCTTATCAGAAAGTAGCAGAGCTTGGTGTAACAAGCTCCTTTAACAAGGTCATGGGAGGAAAATTTTTCAAGGGAGAGCATACAAACACGCTTGATTGGGTTTTTTTAGGTTCAAGAGGGAGCTTTTTATAGACATCTTGTAAATGTCGAAATTGATTGCACCCTTAACAAAAAACCATAGCCTTTTCATATTCCAACAGCTGAACCCATCTGCTAAATTTTGATTTTAAAGTCACAGTGGTAGGAAGAATTGTATTGAAAGCAACATTTACACACATTCTAGTGTATACCTATTGTGACTTTAGAAGGGTCACTTTATCCACTATAACCAAGGTACCAAAGAATCAACAATTCCTTTAAAATCATTTTTGTACTAGAACTCCAAGGGTAAACCAAGGAGCCTAACTCAAGTTGGGGCCACCTTACCCAGGTTTGCAGAGGCATAAAAGCCTAGCTTACACTTACACAGGGAAATAATATCATTAAATTATTTATCAAAGGCTCAGGGGCCTCCCATGAGGACCTTGATCATATCCCTAGGGATCTAGAGTTAGGGTTAGGGTTAGGAAAATAATGTTAGGATTAGGGTTAGATTAGGGTTTATGTTTTATGGTTAGGGTTAGATTTAGAGTTTTGGTTATGGTTGGGACTAGATATGAAATTAGGGTTAGGGTTTAGTATTACAATTAGGGATTATAGTATTAGGGTTATATCTAGAATGAAGTTTTAGGGTTATTGTAATTATGATTAAGGGTTGTTTTTATATTTGGCTTAGAGTTGGGATTAGGATTAGGGCCAGGGATAGGGCTAGGGTTAAGTTTAGGGATAGGTTTAAGGTAATTAGAGTGAATGCAACTAATTAATAAAATAAATAATATTTAGGGTTAGGTAATTAGGGTTAGGGTTGGGGTTAGAGTTTTGGTTGTGGTTAGGGTTATAAAGATAGGATAAAGGTGAGAGTTAGGGTCAAGGTTAAGGTTTCGAGAGAAAGGGTTAGGTTATGATTTGGATTACCCTAAACTCTAACCATAACCATAAACCTAATCCCAAACCTAACCCTAAAGAAAACACATAACCTAACCCTAATTCTAGTGTTTGAGGCTAGGCTCAAACACTATATAACCTAACCCTATATAACCTAACACATAACCTAGCACTATAAAAAATTCTTCTCCCAAACAATCTCCTCTACTTCTATTCATGCCTACTAGAGTTGCAACATTCAACATTGGTGCTTCAACCATTCATTCAAAGCTAAGAATTTGAAAGCAGCGTTCATTTGTAATATAATTAATCATTTAACAATATTATAACTATTATTAATCTAGTACAATATTAATATTATTAATAATATACAGATAATATTAATAATCTAATATAATTACTATTAATCTATATATAGATTATATATAATCTTAATATATCAAATATATCATTATAATTCATATAATGTAATATAATATTGTTATATAATATATTAATATTATAACATTACTATTAATCAAAGTGCTTTAATATTTATGTTGAGTTTTAGTACATTATATGATAGGTTACTAAAGCGGCTCCGAGATGCACGTGCTCAAAATCGACGGTGATGTTATAATCTTGATGAAAAGTTGCTTGACGGTTATGTTCAGTGCTGGTGACTTCTCAAACACAAGAAGATGTGATTTTGGCCCTATTAGGAGAAGATTTAAAAGCTGATTCTAGATCTGAGAAAAATTATCATATTAAATTATGAAGCCCCTTTCTTTGGAAAGGAGATTCCATGTGTGTTCAAAAATTCTTGTTGCACACATTTCCATTACTCATGTTGCTAAGAACCTTGCAAATCCTCATATTTGAAGATTGAAAAAATCCAAAGGTATATTTTATGGCCTCCCTTTAACCAAGGAAAATGGTTTCACAAAGTATCGTAGGAGTTTTATTATTTCCCTCATAACTATAATAGGCTTGGCTTACTTTATATTCACTACTCTAAATGGCGCCATAATAGGCTTTGCTGGCTTTATATTCACTACTCTAAATGGCACCATAATTTTTTAAAATTTAATTAACATACTCTAAAACCTAACTAAAGCAGGTTGTAGCTTGTCAAATTGGACAAGTGAAAGGTCAATACCAGCACTGAGGAAGACTTTGGAGGACTGAAAACAAGGTCAATACCAGCGCCAAGGACCAGGTTGAGGGCACTCAGGGAAAATCAATGACCAAGGGACAATGAGTACTGTAAGTTTGGCACCCCCATTCTCTTTAACCTGCAATTTTCATGCCTAGTTTCCAAAGATCTTCTTGCACATTGGCCCTCCCATTCTCATAAAATGGTATAAGATAAGACAGAAAAAATAAAATAGCTTTGTCTTTCACATTTTTATAGTGATTACTAGAGGCACATAGACCAATTCTTCATAATAGATGAATTTGATCATACTTTTCCAATGATGCAATAGTTCAACTTTGGGGTGTATCATTTAGGCAATGACGGATCCCTACTCTTTCCATATGCTCTTTCCTTTCTATTTCTTCAATTGTATAGTTTATGTCTTATATTGTATTGAAATAGTTATTCCCACAACTTGTGTGGGACACCATACATTTGTAATTATCAATAAAAAAGATTTGTGAAAATTTTGTGTAATCTTTCTCTTGTATACATTTGCATAATGAACTGCAACTCATTTGATAATAATTTTGTGTATATGAATGGAACTTAGTAGAATTGAATGTGTACCTTTATCTTTATTTTTGCAAAAACTATCCCAACTTTACTTGATTGAGTTAGAAGCTAAAATAGTTAAAAAAATTGGTGACATCTTTTATATGTTTTCTTGCTAAACATCCTCACCAGTTGCCTAAACTTATCCATTGGGCATGGTGTCGACTCTTGGAACTTGACAAGACTTGAGAAATAGTCTTGCATAATGTTGTAACTCATCCAAAATAGTGCATAATGTTGGCGTTTTTTACAACCCAAGTAGAACCTGCAGAAGCTTCTATGAGCTTGCCATACTCAATTTTAAAAGTGCTGAAGGCACTGTGCCAACTTAATGAGAAAAATGCAACAAAACTGTTATCTCTCCTACACTTCGGACTCTGTAAGATCTAGGAGGGATCCCTAAAATATATTGTCATTCATGATGAGAATGATTTTCTCATACGTGGATAAATAATAGATAAATTCCAGTCTAAGTTTAAACAAGATAATCCTTCAAGAAATTGGCTATTTCTCAAGAGAATTCAGCTCTTATTTAACAAGGAATTGAAATAACACCTAAGTGTGTTTTTATGAAATATTTGAGTGAAATTGCCTGAAGCTATAACAAAAAATACAAGAACAATAAGCAGTCAGAGTACCAGTGCCATAACCTAAAGCACAGAGTCAAACTAGAAACTGAACTATAGGGTAACTTTCATCTAGAGCATCCATGATCTGTATGTAAGGCACTACCATCCATTCATCAATACATGAATCTATTACTCTTTAGCAAATCCTATGTGCTAATTTGCATAAACTTATTGAACAACTGAAGCATTTAATAGGTCCATTGAACTAGAGCTATAGTTGAACATAATCCATAGGAAATGACAAATGAAATTTAACGAACATCATCTTTGATAGAATTTTCATTAAAAATTCATGCAAATTATTACGATAGGAGAGAAAATAGACTCAAAACAATCACAAGATTTGCATAAGTATGCTCCAAAACCCCATGATTTACTAAGTTCCCAAACAGACTCAAAGCTTCAAAAAACTGGACATATTATTTTCTCTCTCTCTACTTGATTCTTCTCTTACGTATCTTAAGTAATTTCAACAGACCTATTCCTCGGCCCAAAATTCCCTTTTATAAAAACAAGGGAGCAAACAAGCTTTAGGCCGGAGGATACACATGTCCATTTTTTACTGGACCGCTAATTCCTAATTAGTTATCTTTACATCATTTGCTTGGTAAGAGAAGAAAAGCTTAAAACAAAATGATGATTGATTTGTTACGGAGGAAAGGAAAGCGTGGTTCCAAGTATTGATTCCCTGACACCAAAGAATCTTTTAACAGCTCCATGTGCTGATTTTATTTGCACAATTTGTACCTGAATCCGGGAAGAGAATGCATTTCAAAATACAATACCATAGGCTAGACCTGTATTTTACATGACTAAATTGCAGCTCTCATCCCCATTATTTATAATTCAAGTTCATCAATAAACATCTTCTTCCATGACTCAAAATCTTCCTCCGACGGCCAATTGAAAGCCACCACCTAGTCCACCATTTTTCGATAAGGTACATACTTTATCATTAATGACGTGGCTGTCTTGTCAAAATTCTCTAGGAAACTAATGACAAGTGATAACTTGTGTAAAGTGTTCTCCAACATGCGAATACCAACATTTTTGCATATCTCATGAGTTTGGGTGGTCATCATACTATTCATTTTCTCCTTCCACTCCTGCAAAGGCTTGACACTATCCTGACTATGCAAAATATGAGGTAGTGGAGTCAAATCTTTTCCATCATAAATATCCTTCAATGCTTTGATTTTGGACTCCATAGGAGTAGAAGACCCCTGGAATTTTTACTCAACAATAGTCTTAACAAATTGATATGTTGTCATGACTGTAGGATACTTATTCCCATGCTGCTTTGCTCCAACTACCATAAATTTCAATTTTTCCATTCTAGGGCCCCATCTATTTAGCAAAGGGATAGCCAATTCTCTGTCCCTTGGAAACAATTCAAGTGCTTGCAGCATCAAGGCATAATTCGCATGAACACCATTCAACTTACTCTGGACCTATTTATGTATTTTCCTTAACACAATATAAACAATTTCTGAAATATTGCTTCCTGCTGCATCCCGGATTTGATTTACCATCTCCTTATATTCTTCAATTTGCTGGAGTAACTTTTCCCTAGAAGGATCTTCGCTGGAGGTACTGGGATTCTCAACCACAATAAGCACTTGTCCCATATTATATGGGACCATAGCCCAAGATTGAACCTATGCCAGAGGTTGGGGTTGATCAATTGGTGGGTCAACAATAATTTGGCTAGAGCTAACCTGCTTTTGGGATCTCAAGATTTCCATTTGTTGCCTTAATAAGGCCATTTCTGTTTCCAATTCCGCCACCCTTTGCTGACTCTTATTATACTCAATAATAATGTCATTATACTGGTTCCTCAGAGTATCTTAGTTTTTAGTTAAATCCTCCACGGTTGCCCTAGTAAATTTGGCAACATTCACAACCATGTCAACAGCCTCCAAGGTAGGGGTATCAACAACTCTCTTCACAATCAAATGACCACTAAAATCAGATGTTTCAGCGATAATAGGTTTTTGAGACCCTGTAGATAGTGACCATATTGCCAGAGAATCCCACTCTTCACTGAAAGCTGATCCTTTAAGTGCTAATGCCGCCTCCTCCTCTGTTGCAAGAAGCAGTTTATTTTCCCTTCTTACTGTATCAAATACTACAGCATCAACAATATCCCATTTAGTGAGTAGCAATATCCCACACTTTTGAACCAATGTTCTACCCTATTTTGGTGTGATTTCCTTAAATGTCTCCTTCAATTGTACTCTGACCTTTGATTGAATTACTTGCTTTGGAAGCTCTGGGTGCAAACTTCTCTCATGTGCTACCTGCTCAGTATAAGATGAGAGATGAGCTCTCCATACAAAATCTTCAAAAGCATGGGTATGGATAAAAGAGTCATCCATCATGAATTCTTTGTAGGATTCCATTCTCAAATCATCACTATTTGTAATTCCTTTAATCTCATCCTTCCCCAATCTTACGGTGATGGCTCCTAAGCTCATTGCAATGTCAGTCAGATCTAGTGGCATTTCTGGATTTATTTCATCTGGAGTTACAATAATATCCTCCTCATCATTACCTTTCTGGCCAACATCCCCCATACTATCAGTTCTAGGCCTCTTTGGGGATGATGTGCTAATCTATTCTGAACTCTTCGGAGGCGAATCCAAATCAGTAATACCAGATACTAATTTCCTTAGGACAAATGATGCACCACTCATCGTAACTTCCTCTATCCTATTTCTTTTCCTTCTTGAAAACACTTTTATTTTCCCTTGAGGTTGGTAGGTAGGCCTTTCTTCGATTCTTATCTCAGGGTGCTACTCAGTAACATGTGACTTTCCCTTTCCTTCTATAATCCTTTCCTCCTTCAAGACTCCTACTATGCTCTCGAAATTATCAAGAACATAGATTGCCCTGCTGAGCTCACCTTTAGCATCAGGTACAGGATCAAAACCAAGTATTTTCTCCTGTTTACTTCTTACCATTTTTGAATAGGCAATGTACATTGCCTTTCTCTCATCCTGTAAGTCCTCATCAAAAATATTCTTAATGATATCTTCAAGATAGGAGAAATTGTGAACAAAGGTTCCAGTTCGATGTCTAGGCTTCATTTGGGAGATAAAATGCTTAGGATCATAATTCCTATGGCGTACAGTATTCAATCTATATGGCTTGAGTAACAAGTGTAAATTTCTCCACCCTCCCTTTATCATAACAAAATCTGCAAAAGCTGTATATTCAGGGAAAAAGGTTCCTTTCTTGTGTTCAGCAGGTAAATGGAAATCTTGAGATGCTCCCAATTTCCTCATAATCTCTACAAAACCAAGTCTGGCAGGAACTTCTTTAGGTAGGACAAATAGGATGGCATTGGTGCCAAAGACCCTGAAGATTGTAGTATTGTGATTGGGGATAATATCACCCCAATTGTGGGTTAGATTCATCTTAGGCCTCCTCTCCATAGGTCTTAGAAAGTCATGAATTTCTTTTGGAATCCTGGGTGGATCAACAACTAAAGCCTTCCTTAACTTAGATCCAAAAATATTATGAAAGGTGACATAATCAAACTTATGATCATTTTTTTCTAAGACCCTAGTCCAATATTGGACAGGCATTTCAATATCTCCTTCCATCTTCTTCAGCTCCATATCTTTTTCAAATACCTTTTCACCCCTATATAAAAACATATGAATCAACAGTGAAAACCATCTAAATTTTACCCAATTCTTTCCCAACTTCAAAGCTGCTAAGCCATAATCTATGTTCTCTGCAAGGTAAGTGGAAAAGTCATATACCACATTATAACCAGGGTGTTGGAGGTTGAAAACCATATACATTATCTCTATAGGCACATTATTCTTTAGGTCAATCCCCAAAACTTGACATAGTGCATAGATGGTCTTCTTGAAATGAGGGGCGAAGTAGTCTACCGGGAAAGGTTCACGCTCATTCTTGCCAATAACAACCTTTTTCTGATTCTTCCCTCTTCCCAACACAGCCAAATGTGGTATCAAAAGGGATGTCCTTATCAAACCCTTAGTGTTTTTGTATTCTTCCCTAAAGACCTCCAATTTGATGGGAATCATATCTTGGCTCCATTCATGTAAGCCAAAAATCTCTACAATTTCCTCTCTGGTTACTTTAATCATAGGCTTGCCAAGATGTGTTCTGACAATTCGAGTCACAAGATCGTACCTTGCAGCAATATCTTTTAATAAGTCTACATCTTCATAGACATTCGGTACCACCAGCTTACCCAAGTCTAGTCTCCATGGATTACACAAAGGAACAGGCAAATTTCTATTTCCAAACCAATTGGAAAAGAGCTGCCAACCATTGTACGTCAATTCGACATCATGGATTGTACACTGTTTTTCCATTAAACCTTCATGAATCACGGGTCCATAGAACAATATCCTTCCTTCTTGCTTCTTGCTCATAGAAGGTTTCAACAGATCAATAATATCTTGTGAGTAACCCCTAGGTGTAGCCTCGGGACCAACAGTTCATGCCTTGGGTGCCATATATTTTAAACAAAAGGGGATTTGAACTAGGGTTTTCTTAAAGAAAAACAAACAATTACACTCTATTCTTGACTGCTATTACATAAAATTTTTTTATATGCACACAAATCACTAGCAATGACCTATATAAGCTCTAACAGCCAATTCACTTAACAATTCACCAGGAATTGAAAAGGACACAATCGCCAATTATTCAATAGGCAATGCTAATATATTCTAAAATTACAAAAGAAGGCATTTGTATCACTTACTATTTATTGTGAAGAGTGTCAACTGTTGCGATAATGGAGAACTGAGGTAATAGCTGCTTTTCTAAACACCGAGGAATTCTTATAAACCAGAATGCAACACTAAAATAGCAATACACTGGTTATTTAGCATTTAATTACGCAGGCCGAGTCGAACTTGACCATTACTATTCGCTCACACGAGATAGAATGGCTATAGTACAACACCAGTTTGTTTGAAAACATGCTGTTGATCAAAGATACAGCTGGCCAGACAAACAGTCCAGATTTGGTCAAGAACAGTTTGAAAATGACACATCCTCCTTCCAGTCAGCAAGTGAGCAAGAATATTGCCCATTAGGTACCACATCAGCATGAAATAGGTCCCACCTCATTTGTTAATCGATAACACCGGTTCCCACGCATCAACACATTGCATACCTCGCAGCATTATTGAAATTGAAGTTTTAATTGTGCAAGGTCAGCGAGGGACTGCCCAGATGCATCGGATAGTACAAAGCTGTTAGCATCATCACCTGTCCATCAATGAGCACTCAAAAACTGGCCCCACCAAGTTACACAACAGGTTGCAGCATCTCGCAAGCCTCGCAACATTTTCTATGATGCAAGCACAAACCTTGCAAGGTGTGCAATGAACGGTCAAGATCGCAGTTCCTGCATCCGTCAACTAATACAAATCTGCACATGCGAAATAGTTACCTTAAAGAAAGGGGACCACTAGGCAAATGGGGAAATAACCCACGGGGTCAAAAAATAATTCAAAGGCTACGTTGTAAAGGTTAATAGGCCAAAAACCACAGGGATGCATAAGTCAAAATGCAAAACCGAAAGGATAGGTAAAAGGGGTTGGTGAAGTGACGGCCAAAAGGGATAAAACATGACTTAAGTGACTGAGTACTGCTGATAGCAAGTGAATGGATAGAAAGAAAAAACCCCCAAATACCAGACTAGTAGAAAAATAATGAAGATAAAACCACCCCAACGGGAAGAAAAATAAAAGCTCCACCATATAATACCTACCAACCTTATTCAACCTACCAAATGACTCAAAACAAACTAACTATGCAAACAAAACTTATTCACTTAAAACAAAAACTATCCTAACCTAGAATAACTGAGGAGAGGAATACCTAAATAAAACCACTAACTGGTTCATGAAAGTAGCTACCCTTTCTTTGCAACTTGTAATGCTCCATATGTTTGTGAGCATCAAAGAGGAAATGAAGAAATGATAGATGTTTAACCAACTATTGCAATGCCTCATAAATAGAGAAAACAAATCCACAAATCCACTTACCATTCATGTTATCTTAAAATGGATAGGATAGTAGGATTGAGTCCTCATGCTTGGGTGCAATAATGACTTGTGATGCATTGCTAGTTTCCATCCTAGTTAGATGCCTGATAGGACATCCCCTTGAAAGCTTTAGATTGGTTTTTCCTTTTTTCTCTTTTGGTGTGATCATATCCTTCATCTTACTCTTATGGTGCTCTTGTGGTATAAGAAATTGATTTGGAACTTCATGGTTTTCTTCTTCTTTCAAAGAACCCAATAAGGTTGATATAATATTATCATCACTGCATTCTTCAAACCTTTCTACCTTTTTTATGGTTGTCCTATTTCATGGCTAAGTTTAGACAAGAGAGAAGGAAAAATAGCTTGCTTTTATTGATTGAAAGGTAAAAATATAGCTAAGTACAAGTCCGTGAAAATGAGTTACAATGCTATCTTTTTCTTGAAAGCTCCAAAAATGAGCTACAATACTTGCTAAAAGAAGAAATAACTAACTCCAAACTATCATTTGAAGTTACTTTATGCTTGCAAAGACGCTCCACAAAGACATTAAGTAGATTTGATTTGTGATGGACACATTTGGACGGTAGTAACAATAACTTGCAATCTATCAAGACTTGATTACCTTATAACCTATCAATTTCTAGCGATGAAATGATAAATTAATCATAATGTCACCTTCGGATCACATCACCATGAAAGAACTTCATCCAACATCCTTATGAGTGCAGGCACCGCAAAATAGGTATTTGTCAGATTTGTCTTCCTCAAGCGAGGGAAATTCAGGAAGAGAAGAGGAAAGCGAGACATGTAGTAGGTCTAAAAGAGGGAGATCAACTAGAGGTCAAAAGATTAGAAGAAAATTCCGTAAACGTATGGAATTTTTTCTCACTGAAGGGTTGTCATGTTCTTATGATGATGAGAGCATAGGCGACATTGAGGTGCCCTTGAGGTACAAACATCTACGAAAACAATGGGTACCCAAGGAACTTCCTCCAATAAACATTGATCTTTGTGTCAACGAGAGGATATATCTCATAGCACCATCGTCATTACATGGTTTGAGCCTATTTTGCATGGACGGCATAAAAGTCTATTACGACAAAGTTACTGAGTTGATGGAGTATGTTGGACCCTGTTACAATTACAAAGATTGGATGCAGCTGGTTTGATATACATGAAGTATGCGTAGGTATGCACTATCAGCAAATTATATACAACTAAAAGATAAGGATAAAAATAAAGGAGTGGCTACGTACATTGACGGGAGGCCAAAAGCATCAGGGAATATTGCAGGGTTTATAAATAGTACATGACCTGGGTCAACAAATAAGCAACCCAATTGTATATTCGAGGCGCGAGAGGGAAACCGTGTATTCGTATGTGCGATAAAATCAATAATTTCAGGGGAAGAGTTGCTAATCGATTACAATTTGAATCGATTAGATACAAACACAATTACTATGGGGGTGGTATGTACTATATATATATATCATTTTACCCAACCTCCAATTAATGACTCCAATATACCATTTTATTATTATGTTTTTTTTTGTAAGTCTATTGGTTTCATTTCGGTAATGTTTTTTATATTTAATTTTTGTCACAGCGGGACATTGATCATACGAGGAAGGCTCCGATCCAAAGCACAGATCGTGATCCATCTTCAGGTGCTTCTATCCGACAGGTTTACGTCATTGTAATTGTACAAATTAGATATGAGCAAAATGTTTTATTATTATGTTTTTTTCATGAGTTTATTGGGTTAATTTTGATAATGTTTTTAATATTCTTGTTGCAGTTGGCTGATCGGGGAAAGGCACCAGCAGTACAGGAGAGCATCCATATGGAGGTGCAGTCACTATTATACAATGATGACATCGCATTTTCCACAAACCTTGTGGATATGATGAGGAAGGCCCAAAAAAAATGCAATCAAGAAATCCTTCAGTTGGTATTCGTAGTGCCTCAAATAGATGAGATAAGAGAAAGGGTTAAAATATTGTCTCAGAGAGCACAGAAGTTGGAACTAAGCTGTCATGAGATCTTTAATTATAACATAAGTTCATTCATGGTTTTATATTTTGTACTCTTTTATGTCATGAACTAAAATATGTGTTGTTTTTACAGGATTATTTGCGTCCTCATGATCATGCTGCTGGTCGTGATCAAGGTATTGCAAGTGTCAATCCTGATCTTCCTGCGCATACAACACATCATCCAACCCCATCATCTATGCCTATATTGTCATCTAAAATGTCAGCAACACATACCATGCAGGAATTTGGTAGTCCACCCTCTGGTAGCGAACACATGCCACTACATGTGTCAGTACCTGTGGATGCAGAGGCCACTACTACTGGTGGTGTTTTAGCAACATTTCCTGGATCTTCCCATATTACTAGTACGGGAACATTGCCAGTCACATTTGTGGTGACCGAGGATTTCCTTTCCATAAAGATAGAGAAGGTCCCAGGTACTTTAAAATGTTTTAATTATTATTATTATTTTTTTAAGTAAGTGCTAACAGTGGGGATAGTACCCTATTATATTGATTTACAAAATGGCAATATTTGCCTACATTATAATTGTAGGAAATGATGTTTTTTATAAACATCTAAGTGATATTTCATTGGAGCTCTTCAGTCCCACCATACGTACATGGTGGAATGCCCAAAATCAAGATTTAAAAGATGAGCTCATTAACTGTTTAGTTTTGTTTTTCGGTGATAAAACATTCAACTGAACCAAGGTCCTTAAGAAAGCTGGTACCTATCTAAAGTATGTGAAGGACCAATATAGGTCACATTTAGAGAAGAACATAAAGTACGAGCGTCCCCCCATGATTTCGAAAAGGGAGTGGAAGGACTTGGTGTCAGATGGAAAGGAGAAGGCTGAAAAGAAGAAAGGAAAGATACTACCGGGCCAAGGAAGGTATGTAATACTATCAACAATTTAATTATATACTAATTAATATTTCTTTTTACATAATCTAACGTATTTCAAATTTTTCATAGGCTGCCTGACACATCGAAGGCAACAAAGGGAAGACTAGAAAAACACGGGCAACACAAACTTGGCTTTGGTGGTTATATGAAAGTAGCTGCATGATTTGTAAGTATCAATAAATGAAATATTGCATCCAAATAATAAATTGCAAACAATTTTGGTTTTATCACATCATAGAAGCAAAATTCATGATCGCATGCAAAAATGCAGGGCTTTGATTTCAATAGAGTGCCCACACAAGAGGACCTAAACATTGCCTTCGACCAAGGCTATGGAGCCCTGACTGAATAGCTAAGAGTCTCGACTGGGCAAACACAATCTTCCACTGCATCCAACACGTAGGTAATTAAACTCAATAAAGTTTATTTTAAATTGAATACTTGTGCAATCTGTTCAATATTAATTTCCACCATAATAATCTTCCTATTTGTTTTACACAGATAAGCAATGATAATCCTACACATGACATTGGAATGCAACCTGGTGAGGGTGGAGCGCAACCCGCCAATGAAGGCCATGGTGTGCATCCCGATACTAGATGTATTCATGTGCTATAAAAAACGCAGTATGGATTAATACAATTAAACATCTTTAATTGCATTTAGTGTATTGATGAATGTAACCTTTCGTGTTTAAACTTTAGAGCATGTAGAGCGTGATCAACATGTTGAGCATGATCAGGCTAGACAAGATCAGGAACATGATGTGGCTCCATCAGGTAAGCAGGACCACTCTAAAGTTCTTTTAAACATTTTTAATTGCAATTGGTGTATTAATTAATGTAATCTTTTGTGTTTCAACTCCAGATCAGGATTTAGAGGGTGTTCAGCATGTTGAGCATGAGGCTATAATACAATATCAAGAACATTATGTGGCCCAATTAGGTAAAGAGCACCACTCTTATTTTCTTTTAATTAATGAAATACGTGTAACAATAATAATAAAACATATCAATTTAACATTTCTTTGCTATTGCAGCAGACCCCCCCTTGCAGTCGCCTCCACGTTGTGAGTACACGACTAGGCATACATTAAGATCACGAGTAGAGATCAGAACAACTAAAGAGGGGACAAATGATTTAGAAAGTGATTCTCCACTTCTACAATTTATAGCTGCAAAAAAGAAACAAAAAAAAAAGTGATTGTAATCATAGCCATATTTTTGATAATATGTAAAAACTGAAAAAATGAAATATGTTAATGAAAAAATATTATATGTTAATGAATGAATGTTATATGTTATTAATGGATGAATGAATGATTAATGTTATATGATCGGGTATGGGGAATTGAGAGTGATGTGAGGGGGATGGTGGGGAGGAGGGCCAAATGAGCTTCCACCTTCACGTGGTTGGCCCTGTTAAGTAGAGATTATTAAACTACTCTCAAAACAAAGAGAAGCTCAAAAAGGTAAGTAATGCACTTTTCAATATAAGAAATGCATCATTTGAAGCATCAAACCAATCTGCAAAGATGAAAGAAAGTGCTAACTTTTCACTATGAATATTGTGTTGTGTGTGGATTTGGTTTCAAAGCTCTGTTGATGGAGATGGCTTGTATGACAGCCAAAAAAAATATCATTATTGCTGCTACAAACAGGCCTCATATCATTGTAATAGTCTTGATCTTTCAAAGAATAGGTTTTTAAAAAAAAATGCACTTTCTCGTCGAACCGCAAAAATGTCTGACGAATTTGCAATGTATCCGACGAAGTTTCACCGTAATGAATTACCTATTTCGTCGCTCGTTCGATGAACTTCTGTCACTATTTCAATCTAAACTATGTCACCAAGACTCCTACCAATGCAATCTTATCGGCACCATATAGCTACTTGGGTAGACCTTCAGAACTTACTCCGATGATATATGTCTTGCCGATATGCTTCCCTCGATGAGACAATATGTGTATCTCGCCGATGAAAATTTATCACTGAGACAGAAAACCAGTCCTCTTGATATATCTTCTCAGGCAATTTTGATCACTGTAATAGTCTTCATCTTTCACCGATATGCCTACATTTCAACGAATAGGTTTTTGAAAAAAAAGTGCACTTTCTCGTCGATTTTATGACGAACCACAAAAACGTCCAACGAATTTGCAATGTATCTGACGAAGTTTCGCCGTAATGACTTGCCTATTTCATCACTCGTTCGACGAACTTCTGTTACTATTTCAATCTAAACTATGTCGCCAAGACTCCTACCGATGTAATCTTATCGGTGTCATATAGCTGCTTGGGTAGACCTTCAAAACTTACTCTGATGATATGTGTCTTGCTGATATGCTTCTCTCGATGAGACAATATGTGAATCTCGCTGATGAAAAGTTATCACTGAGACAGAAAACCAGTCCTCCCGATATATCTTCTCAGGCAATTTTGATCACTGTAATAGTCTTGGTCTTTCAATGAATAGGTTTTTTAAAAAAAAGTGCACTTTCTCGTCAAATATACGACGAACCGCAAAAACGTTCGATGAATTTGCAAGCTATTTGGCAAAGTTTCACCGTAATGACTTTCCTGTTTCATCACACGTTCGATGAAATTTTGTCACTATTTCAATTTAAATTATGTCTCCAAAACTCCTGCCGCTGTAATCTTATCGGCATCATATAGCTACTCGGGTAGACCTTCAGAACTTACTCGGATAATATATGTCTTGCCAATATGCTTCCCTCGTGCTTCGTCGATGAGACAAGAGGTGTATCTTGATGATGAAAAGTTATCACTGAGACAAAAATTCAGTCCTCCCAAAATATCTTCTCAGGCAATTTTGACCGCTATAACTATATTGATCTCTCAACGATATTGCCAATACGTCGAATTTGTGTCGTAATGGCAACGAACTTATGTTGTTAATCCGACGGTTTGGCGAAGGTATACCTCCCGCCATCCGGGCATTGTTCATCACGCGATTGATGAAGTTGGCATCGTGGTTCCGATGAGCATGCGTCGTGAGGTCAATGTTTTGCAACTTGTCGGGATGTAGATGAAATTCGAGTGATGGCGCTGATTTCTGCTAATCGTTGGTTGGCCAACAATGTATCGTCACGATTCCGATGAAAGGTCATTGGAAATTGGGGTCAAATCTTGTAGTGAATCTGTAACCTATCTAATTAGATCAAGGCTACATGGGATACATATTAACTTTTAGGAGGAGTAGCTACTTGGTGGGACAATGTAAAGATCAAAAGGAATCTTCAGCTTTGTGAGATTACTTGGGAACTCTTCCTCCAATATTTTAGGAAGAGATGGTTATTGCAATTTTTTTGTGATAAGAAGGTGAAATAATTCTAGAACCTAACTCAAGGGAACATGATTGTGACCTAATACTGGGAAAATTTCACCAATCTACTGAAATATGCCCTAGTGTCAAGGAGACGAACGTTTCTGTATCCAAAAGTTAATATTGGGACTTAGACCCCACATTGGAGCAAAAGTAGACATGCATGATCCTCTCACCATGAATGAAGTCTTCTTGAAGGCCACCAAATAGGGCCAAAAAATGCAATAGTTATCTAATTATTGCAACAATTCAAATCCTAAGTCATGGATTGGGAACAAGAAGTTTCAAAAAGGAGACAAAAACCACCAGATCTATAATCTCAAGAGGGGAAGTGAGTCACAAAAGAAAGGTGAAGATGGAAATGGTGGAAAGAGAAAGAAGGAAAATAAAAACAAATGTAAATATGACCAAAAGCAAAAGGGCTTCAGAGAGGACAAGCCAAGAGGTCGCAAAGGGCCTCGTGACAGGTGCTATACTTGTGGAGGTGATAATTATGCCTCTAATTATTTGCAATGATCAAAGTCGTGAAGGGAAATAAATTTTTAGTAGTCTGAACATCATCAGCTCCATGTTGCAATGGATAACAAGTAGGTAGAGTATCAAGATTCACCAATACATGTGACAGGTAAGCTCTATGGCCAAACTGTCTCTATTTTAATTGATACCGAAGCTACTAAATGTTTCATAGAGGTCCTAGAGTAATATCCAAGATACCTATTAGACCTGGATACATGGAAAAATTATGGATGGTCTAGTATGGAAATTGAGCAGAGAAGAGGGTAGATACCTATCTCTTTTGCAATGAGTTAGAGCTTCCAACCTTCTAGATCCAATTCAACTTATATGTGGAACCCTTAGGCTCATACGATGCAATTTTGGGGATAAATTGGTTAACTGAGCATAATTCTATAGTGAACTGCAAGGATAAGGTAGTTAGTTATCTGGATGACTATGGGAACCCAGTCAAGATTTGTGGGATGCAAAGACCTTTAGAGCTTAGATATATCTCTACTATGCATATCAAGAAGGCTCATCGAAAGGGGTGTACTATTTATGTTGTGCATATCAGTACCCTGACAATAAGGAACCATATCTAGATGACTACCATATTCTCAAGGATTTCCAAGATGTATCTGCTGATGAACTCATGGAGTTACCTTTGAAATAGGAATTTGACTTCTCTATTGAACTAGTGTTAGGAGCTGAGCCTCAATCCAAAGCACCATATCAGATGAACAACACCAAAATCTATGAGTTGAAGGCCCAACTAATGGAATTATTGAAAAAAGGGCTCATAAGACCTAGTGTGTCTCCTTGGGGAGCACCAATTATCTTTGTGAAAAATAAGGATGGAACCTTGCATCTGTGTATAGACTATTAGATGTTGAACAAGGCAACAGGAATTGATATCCACTCCCAAGGATCAATGAGTTATTTGAATAGATGATGGGAGTGCCAGTGTTCTCCAAAATCAATCTTAGGTCAAGATACCATTAGTTGAGAATAAAGGAAGAAGATATTCCAAATACTTCTTTCTGAACTCGGTATGAAAATTACAAGTTCACTATGGTACCTTTTGGTTTGACCAATGCACCTGCAGCTTTCATGAATCTCATGAATAGTGTGTTTAAAGATTTCTTGGATGATTTTGTTTTTACTTTCATAGATGAAATCCTAGTTTACTCAAATTCTATTGAAGAGCATGATAGACAATTGAGCATATTTTTACAACAACTGAGAGAGAAGAAACTCTTTGGGAAGCTATCCAAGTGCTCATTTTATTAAGATAGGGTGCACTATCTAGGCCATATTATTTCAGTTGAGGGAGTCTCTATAGACCTTGAAGAATATTAAGGTGATCATGGAATGGCTAGTGCCTCAGAATGTGTTAGAATTCTGTAGCTTCATGGGCCTCATAGGGTAATATAGAAATTTTTTGCAAGGGTTCTCCCAGATTGCATCTCCAATCACGTCACTCCAAAGAAAAGGAACATGGTTTCAATGGACTGAGAAGTATGAGAAGGAATTCCAACTCTTGAAGGAGAGGCTTACAAGAAAACTAGTGTTGAACATCCCTAATACTAATGGAAGATTCACTATAATCATAGATGCTTCAGGAGATGGATTGGGATCAATACCAATGCAAGATGAACAAGTGGTAGTGTATGAATCAAGGAAGATTAAAAAATATGAGATGAATTACACATCGCATGACTTAGAGTTGGCTTCAATTGTTCATTCCTTGAAAATGTGGAGGCATTATCTCTTGGGAAAGCCATTTGAGCTCAAGACAAACCATTTGGGATTGAGATACATTTTTACTTAGCCAAACCTTAATGTGCAACAAAGAAGGTGGTTGGAATTCGTTAGTGAGTATGACTTCAAAATTGAGTATATAAAGGGAAAATAGAATAGAGTGGTTGATGCTCTTAGTAGACAAAGACATCTGGTAGCCATGATATGGACAAGGTCTAATTTGAGACAATAGGTGACACAACATTTTCCAGTGGATGAGCACTACGAAAGAGTGAAAATCTCTCTAGCAGAGAATCCATCAGATCATCGATTCAATGGGTATGAGATTGAATCAAAAAGAATTTTGAGATACTAGAGAAGGATGTACATCCCAAACTCTGGAGAGATGAGCAATTTGGTTCTAGAGGAAGTTCATAATGTACACCTTATTTAGGTCACCCCAGAGTATCCAAAATGATTGTAGAATTGAAAACTCTATACTTTTGGCCTAAACTCAAGAAGGATGTAGTGCAGTACGTAGCTAGATGCTTAGAGTGTCAGTGAGTCAACGCTAAACATGCACATCTAGTAGGAATATTGTATCCTCATGACATATCTGAGTATAAATGGTAGGTTATCAGTATACACTTCATATAGGGTTTACCTTTGAGAAAGAATCGACATGATGTTATCTTGATTGTGATCGATAAGTTGACCAAGGTGGCGTACTTCATCCCAGGAAACCTTAAGGATGGATTGTTGAACTTGGTGAATAATTTTTTCTAGATCTTCCACTTACATGGAATGCTAGAGATCGTCATTTCTGATAGAGACACTAGGATGACCTTTAGATTTCGGATGACCCTAAATGGTGCATTGGGAACTAAGTTGAATTTCAGTTTGGCTTATCATCCTCAGACTGAACTGTTTCCACATGGCTTGTAAGTGTTGTCATTGATGGAAACTTAAATGCCATCCTAAGTATTACATTTGGTCTGCAGTATAGTTTTGGTTTCTACTAACAAAACAAAGTAAAGAATAAGGCATCCAATTACAAGCATGAAAGTTTATCTGAACACCTTACTGAATAGATATTTTTGGTTGTGGATCTCTGAAGAAGGTTTGTTGATGTTTGTAATACCTTGGTGAAGGAATGTTTTGATACACACTCACTGGTATGTGATCTAGAAGATCCAGTGCACTAATTTGTTGGTTATCTGTGCTAGAAGACTGACCCAATGAGTATAGTAATCATGGATGTATAAGGAGTAATTAATTAAATATCTTCATGTTCAATTAAGTTTTATTTGGGTACTACCTTTGTCTTAACCGAATTTGAAGGATGCACATAAAGAATTAGTGGTGGATCTAGCCGACAAGATGAAAGTAACTTAAAACTTTATGAAGTCGACTGATGAATGAGTAAATACTTGTTAGCGGATATATATATGAGATTGGTTCTATCATTTGGTGTGTGATATGTGTGAAGTAGTGTGTAATATGAAAAGTAATAATGCAAATAGGGGTGTAATGCAAAAATTAGAAGAGTAATAGTATGAGTGTTGGGTTTGTGATGTGAATTAGAGAGCAGAGAAAAGAAGAGTAGAGCAAAGAGAATAATTAGTCTACAGATCTAGAAAACAATCAATGAGCTTCACCGAAACTTTAACCTGGCATAAATAGATGCTATCATGTTAGTTCAATCTTCATATGGTTTTAATTTGAACTTTTGTAAGGCAGTGAGCCTTCCCTTTGAGCAGTGAGCTCTAGGCAGTGTGCCTAAATGAAAGTGCATTCTCTTTTGTAAACAATTATATTTGAGTACTAAAATTGTGTATTAACCTCCACTGCGGTTTTTCCCCTAATAGGGTTTCCACACAAAAGTATTTGTGTCATGGTGTTATGAATGTTTCCTTTGAATGCTTGCATCTTTCTTTTAATGTAATGATAGAATGGTTTAAGTTTCAGAGTAATAAAAGTTTAAGATTTGTTGAACACTAATTCACCCCCCCTCTCAGTGTTCCCTTGAGTCCAACAATTGGTATTAGAGCACAGTTCCTCTGAAGAAGTTTAACAGCTTGAGGTGGATCTTGGAATGTGATGGACTCTAGTAGTCTTTAGTGGTAGCACTTGATGACCTTGATTAGTCTAAAGAAGAAGTACAAGAATTAAAATAAAATCTTAGAGATGTTGAGAAATTAATTTAGTCATTGAAAGGTCAGATTGTTAAATCTAGGGAGAAAAGAAAGGATCTCTGTGATCAGATACAACAAAAGGAGAATGGAAATATGGATGATGCTCACTTTAATCAAACCTTGAAGGAATTAACTGAAGAATGTTAAAATCTTACCAGAGACAATACAAACCTAAAACATGAGATGGAATCTATGATGATGAAGATGACTAAAGAGATTGACGAAAGGAAGAAAAATGAAGAAAATCTTGCTCAAACCCTGAAAGAGAAATCTAATAAATGCGGTAGGATAAAAGGGGAATCCACTCAGTTGGAAAGTGAATTACAGATAACTAGAAACAATGAAGAAGAACTTGATAAGAAGATTGCTACTCTTAGGAATGATCTTGTCATCACAAATGAATACAAAGAAAATTTTAAGATTAGTTTAGTAAAACTTGATGAGCTGATTCAAGGACAAAAGAGTGGAAATGATAAGAGAGGTCTTGGATATGAAAAGGGAGAAAGTTCTAGATTAGGACAAAATAATTTTAGACATAACAAAAAAGGAAGGTATCAGGTAAGAAAACCTAATGCGCTAAATTTTAATGGGTATTGTTTTTCTTGTAATAAATTTGGTCATATGGTTGCTCAGTGAAAAAGAAATATGAAGTCAAAAGTTTCATCATTTGTTGGTTAGTGTTTCAAGTGCAATAATTTTGGTCATAAATCAATTGAAAGCATAAATGTGTTAAGAAGGAATGTTGAATGCTATACATTTGGGAACCTTGGGCATGTTGCTAATCAATGTAGATCAAGAAGAAAAAAATGGAATATATAAGAAAAAAATGTGTGCTACAACTGTAATAAGTATGGTCACATTGCAAGATTCTGTAGAAACAAAAATGTAGACAAAAGAGGTCTGGTATATAGAGGCCAAAATATAGAGAAAAATGATAAAGGAAAAGAAAAAGTGACTAGAGATGAAATCAGAGATCAGATGAAAAAAACATGGGTAATAAAGAATGATTCTGATGTTGGAAATGGTTCCATACTGGAACCTGCTTCTGGTAGTTGATTTCAGGCCACTGGCCTAGGGGGATTCTTTCAAGAAAATCTTTCCTCCCCTATCTATGGATGGTACCAGAATGAAGAGAATAGTCGAGAAGGTGTATTTATGGTGTACAAAATTTTTGGATATCTTTAGCAAAAAGAATTCCAACAATTCATAGGTCAGTAGAAGATTTTTCTATCGTTGTTTTGGAAAATAGAGTTTCCAAAAATTTAGGGAAAACACATTTAGTGCAAGTGTGCGAACTATAAAAGTCAATTTGGAATCATCATTTGTTACTTTGCATTGAAGAAGAAAAGAGGAAAAGAACTCAAAAGTCAAATTTGAAAGCAGTGAAATTGATTCATCGACAATTGAAAAATCTATCAGGTATTTCAAATTTTTCTCAAATTATTCATACAATTTGGTGTGCGGTTGCAAACCCTAGATACGAAAAAGGAAATGGAACAAATCAAAAGGTTGATCACTCTAGATGAATATAATAGTGCAAATATTAGGTCTATGAGGAATTTTTTATTGCCTGATGAATTGAAGCAATTGATCGAAGCTAAACATGGGAATCTGGATATTTGGAATGAGTTTTCGTACTTTGAGAATACATAATTTGTGAAATTTATATTGAGAAGATTACATGATGATATTCTAACTTTGGACAAATTTTACATCATCTCGAAGGAAGAAATTGAGAATTTGACTATATTTTGCAAAGTTAGAGATGTACAAAGGAAGAAATCTATCTGGAGAAAAGATGTTGAAACCCTAACTGAAATAATTGAAGATCATAGGGCATTGATAATTGCAAGAATCAAGAATATTGTTACAAAGTAAATTACACACGGGATAACTTACAAAATCTTCTACAAAAATCGAGAAGGAGCCACATCGACTGGGGTAGTCTACATTTCTCACAAGATGATAATTGAAGGCCAGGACTTTGACCTATGTGGGTTGTTAAAGGATCAACTCATGGAGAATGTACAACTGACAAAGGAAACAGGTTATCCTTTCAGGTTCAGTACTTTTATTACATGTTTAGTAGAGTCTTTCTTGAATTGCTTTCTGAAAATCGACAATGTGGTATGGAAATCAAATGAACCGGTAGGAAAACAAATATATTCATATTCAAGGAGCTTAGTTGATTGGGATTTAGAATGAAAATTTCTTTAAGAATGTGCCTGAAATGTGTGGTTCAATCAATATTTCCCTTCCGATAAGATCAATTAAAGTTGGTTCCTCTTCCGGTGGCATGGATAAAGGACATAAAAGAGGAAAGGAAATTGTTGAATATAGCCCTTCAGAAAGAAAAGTTCCCAGAATTGAGGGAAAAGGAAAAGAAATAGTGGATATTTTAGATGAAGAATCTGAGGATCCACTAAAAAATGAATCCGAACTAGAAAAAGGTAGTGAGGAAGAAGAAGATCTGACCAAAAAAAAGCTACAACTTATTCAAGGAGAAGGTGGAATGCAAAAAATTGCTAGGTTATGGTCTGTCAGACCATCATATGATCAAGACACGATTTTAAGTGTGTTAAATGCTCATATTGAGCAATACAAGATTATATTGGAAAGCTTGTAGAAAATTATGATCGATGAAATGATTGAATGTAGCAAAGAAACATTGAATTCTGAAGCTCAAGAAAAGGAAGTTGGCGAAGTTATCTCTCACTTGAAGGAGCAATTCAGATTATCCCTTTCCAAATTGAAGAAGAAAATGAATGAGTTAAGGCAATTGATAAACTCAGCCACTGGCATCTATAACTATTGCATCCATTGGCCCCATGCAGTCAACAATTACAAAGAGAAATTTGAACATATTGAAACAAAATTGAATGGCATCGGTAAAATATTTGACATGTTGCAGGATTTGGATGACACTATCATAAAAAGAATCTGAGAGCTACAGTCAACACACACAAAAATTCAACTCTCCAAGAAAAATCTTGTGGATACTTTTTGGAAGGTAAAGGATCTAACCGAATGCAGGTTGGAGTAGATGGTGGAAATATTGAGGAATGGTGAGAAACTGGAAGAAGCAATTACAATTCTTGAATCTCTAACTAAAATTGTTAACAAGATTTCCAAGAACAATAGTTTGATCATTATCATTAGAATCACAATAGATGCTTGGAAGAAATTCCTTCCGAAAGTGAAGAAAAACCATGAGATAATCTTCTAAAGATAGCAGTTAATTTTTTTCAAGTTTTTGAAGTTTTGATCAAAGGAGGAGAACTGTCGACATATATGTGTTGAAGTTTTGAAGTTTTGAAGATTTTGAACACGTGTTTTGTCACTATTTTGTCGCTATTTTGTCACTGTTCACTTTTTTTATTTTTGGCATATGACCTCCATGCTTTGTCATTGATGTCAAAGGGGGATAGAATGTAGTGAAAAATGCCTTATAGGGGGAGAGAATGCAGTATAAATCTTAGGGGGAGAAAGTGTAATAAAAAGTTTGGCAGTATACCTATAATGATTTTGACACTTAGACATTTTTCACTAAGTGTTGCCATCAAAGCCAAAGGGGGAGATTGTTGGAATATGGTTTTTAAGTGTTTTCATTGATGGCAACCTAAATGACATCCTAAGTCTTACATTTGGTCTGCAGTATAGTTTTGGTTTCTACTGACATTATAGAGTAAAGAACAGGGCATCCGATGACAAGCATGAAAGTTGATCTAAACACCTTACCAGATAAATATTTTGGGTTGTGGATCTTTGAGGAAGGTTTGTTGATGTTTGTAATATCTTGGTGAAGGACTGTTTTGATATGCACTCACTGGTACATGATCTAGAAGATCCAGTGCACTAATCTGTTGGTTATCTATGCTAGAAGGCAAATTCGACGAGTATAGTAATCATGGATGTATAAGGAGTAATTAATTAAATATCTTCATGCTCGATTAAGTTTTGTTTGGGTCCTCTCTTTGTCTTAACCAACTTTGGAGGATGCATATAAATAATTAGTGGTGGATCTAGCCGACAAGATGAAAGTAACTTAATATTTTATGAAGCCAAAAGATGAATGAGTAAATCCTTATTATTAGATATATATATGAGATCGATTCTATCATTTGGTGTGTGATATGTGTGAAGTAGTGTGTAATATGAAAATAAAGTATGCGAATAGGGGTGTAATGCAAAAACCAAAAGAGTAATAGTGCAGAGCAGAGTGAATAGCAGAATAAGTCCGCAGATCCATAAATCAATCTATGAGCTTCATTGAAACTGTAACCTAGTGTAAATAGATGCTATCATCTCATTTCAATCTTCAAATGGTTTTAATCTAAAATTTTGTAAGGTAGTGAGCCTTCCCTTTGAGCAGTGAGCTCTAGGCAGTGTGCCTGAATGCAAGTGCATTCTCTTTTGTAAACAATTATATTTGAGTACTCAAATTGTGGATTAACCTCCATGATGCAGACCCAGGAGGCTCAATTATGCTGATTAGGCCTATTTTTCAAAGCAACATGCCTTTAAACCTATCATAGGACCATGAAACCTTGGTGCAGCAATTCATATGCCTTCAAACCTCCAAAATCACAAAAATATTCCATTGGTACGGACAAATACATGCCAAACTTGAAAAACCTTGTTTTAGGCACAATTCATGAGGGTTTATTGAAAATATGGGTTCCAAGACATATCATAAAATTCCAATACATTAGACCTTCATAAAATGACCTGCAAAAACTCAAAACACTATCACATATAGAGTTCCAATCATATTTTTCCAAAACCTTACTTTAGTTCCTCAATTTCACTTGGAAAACTCATGAAAACACCCTAAGGCATCCCCCTAAAACCATACAACTTGTATTTTATGCCTCCCAAACCATTGGTACATCTAAAATTCCATGAAATAAGTCATTCCACCGAGTTACAGGGCTGGACAGCAAGTGGAATGACTAGAACATCATTTTTTACACCAATCAAACCCTCAAATTAGTTAGAAACAGGCAGTCCCAGAAAAATGAAGAGATCTCTCTCAAAAATCAATATTAGAACCTCTAATTGGATTCAGATGAAAGCTATTTCATTCCCCTACAAGATGATATAATTCTCAGATCATATGGTGATGGTACAGATCCGTACAATACTTGCAAAGTTCAGGAAAACAGGAAAAACATGAGATTTGAGACCACCCGGTAGTAAAACGGGGATATCTCACTCAATTCTCAATGAAATCACACCATTCCAACGCCAAAAGAAAGGTTATTTAATTATCTATCCAACCATAATAGGCTTGTAGTGTAAAACAATATTTACAGGTCGTACAATGCACGGGATCAGCAATTTCTTAATGGAAAACACAAAAAAACAGCAAACTTCTTATTAGAAACTCATTCCAAACTTCTCCAACGGCCTCAATTCGAGATCTTACAACAATATATCATGTAATAACATCCAAACCACCCCTTGAACCGATCAACTACCATAACCACCTTTTGTTAGAGTCTAAGATGACAATTTTTGCCAATTTTGCTCTTAATCACTACCCCATTACAACTTGATCAACTTGATTTTGCAAATACCACCTAACTGACCTATTAAGCCCTCCAATACATTTAAAATGCTCATTGAGACCTTATTTAACATGGAATAAGACCCTACTCCCCATATCCCTTAAAACTCATGATTTCACATGGCCTTGGCATTATGAATCAAACTGACAAATTCAACTAAATGATTCAAAACCTTTTCAAATTACATTATGACTGGTCCTTTAGACCTTATTAAGCATAAATGAACACAAGACACACCTAGCTATCAACTTAGACTTCACAAGGTGTAGGTGCTCTTGCACCATACACCCCCCCATAAAAAAGACTCTTGCCCCAAGAGTGGAAACTTGTTCTTGGCCTTCTCATTGCTGCTTCAAGCATCTTCAGACCTGGTACTGATCTCTTTAGTCCTGGATCAAAATTTGGTGTTGTTCTATGCCTTAGACCTGCAGATAAACAAACATTAGAATCATATAAACCTGCTCTCTTCCTTGCTCCACCCATACATGGATAGCTCCTCACCATTCCTTGCACATTCTGCCTTACTGGCTCTGTGATCAGACCTGCATGCCTTTGCTTAATTTGTTCCTTTTGTAATGCCCCTAGACCTGCCATGTCACCATCCTCTTGTGCCCCTGCACTAACAACTCTATCCTCTTTTGCATTACCAAATTTCACTTGGCTTGCAGCAACCTTCATAGTAATGGGACACACCATAGTCCCAACAACAATTTCACCCTGTCCTTCATACTCCTTTGCACACTTATCACTTACCTTGATCAAATCAGACTTAGGCTTGAGTTCTCTCGTTGCCCCTTGCAAAAACAAACTCCATACTGTCTTAACATCATTTGTGGGTGCCTTCCTTGCTGTCACAACACCACTAATCTGTTCTAAACCTGCAACCATATCAGACTTACTGTCCTCAGGCCTTAAAGGCTCCTTCTTGCCAAACAACACTACCTTAGACTTACCCTTATCCCTTACACTTGTTTTCAAGGGAAGCAACTTAAAAGTTTTGTCCTCCTTCTTGATGGTGTATGTGTTCTCCCAGCCATCATATATAGACCTCCTATCAAATTGCCAAGGCCTCCCTAAGAGCACATGACAACAATCCATTGGCAAAATATCACATAGAACCCTATCCTTATACTCTCCAATCTGAAAATCAACATATGCTTGCTCTTTTACCACCAAAGTTTGATTATCATTGACCCAAGAAACTCTATAAGGTGATTCATGAGGTAACTTTTCCAAACTCAACTTATCCACCATCTCCCTAGACACTAGATTATCTTGAGAACCAGAATCAATGACAATTGACACACTTTACCTTTGCTTTTGCATGTAGTTCTGAATAGACTCCTCCTTTGACTCAATTCTTCCTCCTTGGATGCTTGCAACACAGTTCTCCTTATCATGAGTGCCTCTCCTTCTTCTGATGTAAGGTTAACTATAGGTGAATTCCCACTCTCTTCATCTTCATGCACTAATTGATTCCTCCTTTCTCCACCATAAGAGCTTGAGGCTTGCTTTTCAGGACACTTGAAGGCTGGGTGTCCAGGCTGGTTACAATTGTAGCATCTTCCTGAGAATTGATAGGAACCTCTTCCTCCACCAAATCTGCCTCTTGAACCTCTCCATCCACCTCTTGAATCAGATTTCTCTTGATCCTTCTTGTCTTCTCCTTGGCCCTCATTGTTTTTCTTTGAACTAGGATTGAACCCTCTTCCTCTAGAAGTGTTGCCTCTTCCTCTTGCTGCTTTGTCTTGCCTTCTCTTCATTTTCTCCTCCACCCTAATAGCCATTTGATAACAATCCTCTACACTCCTAGGGTTAGCCAAAACCAATTCATCTTGTATATTAAGCCTTAAACCACCAACATATCTAGCAATCTTTTCATCTTCATTCTCATGATGACCAGATCTTAAACTCAATTTATAAAACTCCTCAGTATAAGACTTAATATCCATTTCCCTTTGTCTTAAGTTTTGCAATCTCTTAAACAATTGAACTTGGTGATCCTTGGGTAAGAATTTACCTTTGATTTTTGATATCATCTTATCCCATGATGTGATCTTAGACTTTCCTTGCTTCCTCCTCTCAGATTGAAGGTAATCCCACCATACCAAAGCATGACCCTGCAACTTAGTTTTTGCAATCTTGACCCTTTGTTCTTCAGGAACCTCATCACATTCAAAATGATTATCTATTGCAGCAATCCAATCCAATAGTTCTTCATCATTTAAACTACCACCATACTTAGGAACATCAAGTTTTACCTTAGGTTTGTCATTCTTTATTGCCTTCAGCAACCTTGCAATTCTTTGATCCTCTGGAGTAAGCTCTTCTTCCACATCTTCAAACTCCTCATCTTCCTCTTCTTCAGTCTCAGTCTCTTCCACTTCCCTTCTTTTGTTTGTCTCCAAGGCTATGACTCTCTCTTCCAACTCTCTGAGTTCTCTTGCATGCCTATCTTTCATCTCCTTCATCTCTTTAGCCATATCATTCTTCTTTGGAGGCATCTTGTCAACCTTGCCTCTTCTTCAACCCTGCAAAATGAAAATAGATCTACTTCCTGATGCTCTGATACCACTATGATGCAGACCCAGGAGGCTCAATTATGCTGATTAGGCCTATTTTTCAAAGCAACATGCCTTTAAACCTATCATAGGACCATGAAACCTTGGTGCAGCAATTCATATGCCTTCAAACCTCCAAAATCACAAAAATATTCCATTGGTACGGACAAATACATGCCAAACTTGAAAAACCTTGTTTTAGGCACAATTCATGAGGGTTTATTGAAAATATGGGTTCCAAGACATATCATAACATTCCAATACATTAGACCTTCATAAAATGACCTGCAAAAACTCAAAACACTATCACATATAGAGTTCCAATCATATTTTTCCAAAACCTTACTTTAGTTCCTCAATTTCACTTGGAAAACTCATGAAAACACCCTAAGGCATCCCCCTAAAACCATACAACTTGTATTTTATGCCTCCCAAACCATTGGTACATCTAAAATTCCATGAAATAAGTCATTCCACCGAGTTACAGGGCTGGACAGCAAGTGGAATGACTAGAACATCATTTTTTACACCAATCAAACCCTCAAATTAGTTAGAAACAGGCAGTCCCAGAAAAATGAAGAGATCTCTCTCAAAAATCAATATTAGAACCTCTAATTGGATTCAGATGAAAGCTATTTCATTCCCCTACAAGATGATATAATTCTCAGATCATATGGTGATGGTACAGATCCGTACAATGCTTGCAAAGTTCAGGAAAACAGGAAAAACATGAGATTTGAGACCACCCGGTAGTAAAACGGGGATATCTCACTCAATTCTCAATGAAATCACACCATTCCAACGCCAAAAGAAAGGTTATTTAATTATCTATCCAACCATAATAGGCTTGTAGTGTAAAACAATATGTACAGGTCGTACAATGCACGGGATCAGCAATTTCTTAATGGAAAACACAAAAAAACAGCAAACTTCTTATTAGAAACTCATTCCAAACTTCTCCAACAGCCTCAATTCGAGATCTTACAACAATATATCATGTAATAACATCCAAACCACCCCTTGAACCGATCAACTACCATAACCACCTTTTGTTAGAGTCTAAGATGACAATTTTTGCCAATTTTGCTCTTAATCACTACCCCATTACAACTTGATCAACTTGATTTTGCAAATACCACCTAACTGACCTATTAAGCCCTCCAATACATTTAAAATGCTCATTGAGACCTTATTTAACATGGAATAAGACCCTACTCCCCATATCCCTTAAAACTCATGATTTCACATGGCCTTGGCATTATGAATCAAACTGACAAATTCAACTAAATGATTCAAAACCTTTTCAAATTACATTATGACTGGTCCTTTAGACCTTATTAAGCATAAATGAACACAAGACACACCTAGCTATCAACTTAGACTTCACAAGGTGTAGGTGCTCTTGCACCACTCCATTGTGGTTTTTCCCCTAACAAGGTTTCCACGCAAAAATCTGTGTCATGGTGTTATGAATGTTTCCTTTGAATTCTTGCATCTTTATTTTAATGTAATGACATAATGGTTTAAGTTTCAGAGTAATAAAAGTTTAAGATTTGCTGAACACTGATTCATCCCCCCCTCTTAGTGTTCCCTTGAGTCCAACACGAAGAACAAATGGAGAGGGTAAATTAGGTAGGAAAATACCTCCTTCGAATGTACTATATGGACCAATAGTATTATAGACACATAAATTTGACCCTTTGCACAAGGTCAAACAATCCACTTTATCCCCTTCATCAAACATTAATTAAATTATTTATTTAATTAATATTCCCCCTTTCCCTAACATTCCTAAGGTATTTAATTTAATCAATTAAATACTTTATACATAAGCCCACTTCATCTCTAAATTAAATAAATGCAATTAAGTTATTTAATTTAGTGAATTATCCTTTTCATTTTTAATTCATTCTTTCTCTCTCGTTGTCACATCCTCTATAACCCTTTCACTAAACAAGACTAATTTAATTAATCCTCCATTAAGGTGTGCATATCCTTAATTAGGATTAATGTCACATCCTCCATAACTTGCCACTTTCCTCTAATCATCTCTAATTAGCCTAATCATCTATTTGCACAATCCTAATCTTGATCACTTACCCCTTTTGACATGTCCTTAAGTCAACCTTCCCAGTTCTTACCTTTTCTGGATTGACCTTTTCCCCATGTGAATTAAAAATTCACACTTATTCCCCCCATGCATTTGTCTTCCCTATGACACCTCATGTGTCACATCGTACCCAAAGGACAGGGACCTCCTTTAGAGGAATATTGTTTTATCCTTTGGTCTCTCCCAAAAAGTGATTGAAAAATACACTTTTATTTCTCGAAGGCCTTCCCCCTTCCCCATGTTGACAAGAGATGACTTTCTAAAAGTTATCACTTATCACTTTTAGCCCCATACGAGGGCAAGGAATAAATTTTTGGGGAAATCCTCTCCCATACAAAGGTAC
The DNA here is from genome assembly GCA_007115665.2 of Sequoiadendron giganteum. Taxonomy (NCBI): domain Eukaryota; kingdom Viridiplantae; phylum Streptophyta; class Pinopsida; order Cupressales; family Cupressaceae; genus Sequoiadendron; species Sequoiadendron giganteum. The sequence goes on along the minus strand of CM021107.1, from coordinate 124,739,528 downwards.
TTGCAAGTACCTTGGGACCACAAGGCCTCTTCCATGTCATTTGTACCCTTTTCCATCTCACCTTCTCCTTTGGAAAACTCACCTACCACATGTCAAGATGTAAGGGCTTGTGAGTCCTCAACTCACCACAACCCTCCATCTTGCCCATGGTGGCTTAATCTGGACCATTGAATTCTTTAGAGAATTTAATAACTTCTATAAATACCCCCCTCTTCTCATTAATTGAGTCATTACATGCATACCAAACTTCTGCTCTTAAGCTTTTCAAACCATTAAAGCCATTTGTTGCAACCTTCATAGAATTTTCATTTTCATCTACCACCATTATCACATCCACCCACCTCCATTAGTCACTCATCTACTATCATTATTGCAAGTTACCAATCCAAGGAGCACACATCAAAGCGGAATCAAGGGCCAACCAAAAGATCAATTCGAAACAAGGTATAATGGTGTTGTTCATCTTTATCTTGCTTTGTTTTGAATCCAAATAGGCTAATCATTTGGGGTGTTAGGTGTTTTTGAGCTTATCTTGCATTCTAGTTTGTTTTGTATTTTAGATTTGCACATTTTTCCTCTTCACATTTTTGGCATGCTTGTTGGGACCCACATCATAGGTCTTTTTGTAGTAACAGTTGTTGTTTTAAAGGTTTTGTAGATTCTAACACAGAGGGGTGGCCTTGCCCATTGTTTGGGTGGCCCTGACCTAGAGTGGTAGCCCTAACCTAGCAGCAGACTTTTCTGCTACTATTTTTCATCTTTTCTAACTTTTATTTTTTGCAGATTTCATGTTTGGGCGGCCCTGACCTGACAACAGATTGTTTTGTTGCTGTTTTTCTGTTTTTTCTGATTGTTTTTGTTGTAGATTTCATGTTTGGGCGGCCTTGACCTAGAGGGGCAGCCTTGACCTGACAAGAGACTGTTCTGCTACTATTTTTTAGTTTTTTCTAAATGTTTTTGTTGCAGATTTCATGTTTGGGCGACCTTGATTTGGAGGGGAGGCCCTGACCTCGCAAAAAAATGTTTTGATAGTATTTTTATGTTTTTTTTCTGATTACTTTTATTGCAAATTTCATGTTTGGGTGACCTTGACCTCAAGGGGTGGCCCTGACTTGACAACATAATATTTTGCTGTTGTTTTTCTATGTTTTTTGACTAATTTTGTTGTAGATTTCATGTTTGGACGGCCCTGACTTGCCCTAGCAACAAAATTTTCTTCTAGTGTTTTCATCAATTTCTAACTGTTTTTGTTTGTAGGTTCACTGTTTGGTTGATGCTGACCTAGAGGGGCAGCCTTGCCCTGGCATCAAACTTTTCTGCTACTATTTTTCATCATTTTTTGACTGTTTTTGTTTGTAGGTTCACTGTTTGGGCGACCCTAACATGGAGGGGCTGCCCTGCCTTAGCAGTAGACCTTTTTGCTACTGTTTTTCATCATTTTCTGACTATTTTTTTTGCAAGTTCACTGTTTGGGTGGCCTTGACCTAGAGGGGTGACCCTAACCTAGCAACAAACGTTTTTGCTCTTATTTTTTTTTATCATTTTCTGACTATTTTCTGTAGGATCCGTGTTTGGGTGGCCCTGAGCTAGCAATAGACTTTTATGTTGCTATTTCTCATCATTTTCTGATGACTATTTCTTGCAGGTTCACAAAGTCCACTTGTCAAAGATAGAAAATGAAACTACTGGCAAGTGTTTTGTAGGTGGAAAAATTATGTTCAATTAGTCTTGTCTTTTCATTTTTCTTAAAATAGGAACATAGGACTAATTAAAGGGTGAATGAATCTTCTTATTGTGTTTGGAGTGGACTATTGATGTATCCAATCCCCTTGCGCCATTTGATGATCCTAGGTGAAGATAAATCATAGTCCACTTAGTTCTTTTTACCCCCTTTTTCATTTTATTAGGAGGACCTGCTTGGGGATTTCATCACCCCAAGGGATGATTCCAACCATGTGTTACCAACAGGGTATATAAAGGGGGGAGATGAAAGCTATACCTCAATCCAATCGTGTCATAATAGGCAGAGTGTCAAAGCTAGGGTGATACCTAGATAGACGTAAAGAGTTGGTCCCAGCTCCTAGTCTCTCGTTGGATGCTCCCAACTGACACTTGTGATAGATTGGTGTTTACGGTTGTGCTCCATGTACCATGCGTATATCATGGATGCCACTAGTGAACTTGTTAAGCCTAGATAGAGGACCGTGTTGGCCATACCTTAACACTAAAATTAAGTTTGTGTTGCTTGAAGTGTCTGTTGGAACTATAAAATCTTGACAACCTCATTAACCCTTCATGCTTATTAGTTTCCCAAAAGGGTTCATAATACAAACATTAAATTCCTCACATAGCATTTTTTTTTACCAAAGTTCGAATTAAATTTTGTCATATAGCCCCATAAATTTCATCTAACATTAAATCTTTAATATTTGAAAATATCGGCATAAGTTGATACAGGTCTCACCAATGATAATATACATTTCCTTAATATATCAACAAGACATCAGAGGGGTCATACTGATAAAGTTATACACCAAGAGAATGTAGGTTTACATTTCTTATCTGCAAGACAAAAGGTATCGGTGTGACAATGTGAGGTCTTATCGAGCTAAGTTTCGTTTTACCAATTGGAATATAATAGTCTATCAAAGAGACTATGGTCATCAGAGTGAGATTTCAAAGTACTACTCGAAGTGTTATTGGTCTTGCTGATAAAGAAAAGGGAAGACTCATTAGGTAAGACAAATGATGCCGAGGAGAGTTTGGGGAGTCTTACCGACCCCTTGGGTTACATCGACAGAACTAAGCATGCAGAGATAAAGGTTATTGAGAAGACAATGTGCGTGGTCTCACCGAAGAAAAAGTGTATCAGTGAGATATGTCTCAGTGGAGAGATCTAAGAGACATCATGATGAGTATCATTCTGTTAGAAGAATAATTACTTGGTCTTGGTGACTTAAGTTGACAAAGTGAACCTCTCGGTGAGACAAAGAGCTTTCAGAGTGAGGTGAAGAATCATTGGCCCGATTCTGTAAGTCTGGGCGATAGTTTTCTTCGATGAAGGTCATGGCGATATAAAAAGAAAAAGGAAAAAACTATCAGGGAGACTTGTGATGTCGGGGAAACTACAAGACATCTTAGTGGATGGGTGAACGTTGAATAGACGGATCGACCAGAGATTTGAAATGTCTTGCTGATATGATCCTTGATGTGACAGTGAGAATTTTGAAAAAATTGCAGCATTCATGTCTCAGTAAAGACATTAATGGCGCCACGAAGCATAAAATATTTTGCATATCAGGGTGTGCTCAATTGAAATCATTGTTTTACAAAATTGGCAGCGAAGGAGAGTAGGGGAACCAGCAGAACAAGTAGGGCATTCTTTTGACTTGGATTTGCAAGAAAAATACAATAAGTTTCTCATCCTCTGAAAATTTGTGAATTTTGAAAATGGAAGGCACTAGTTCAGAAAAGATGAAAGGAAGAAAACATTGGGAGGGTAACGAACCAAAGACAAAAAACCAAAAAACGGAAACGTGACCAGAGGGCACTGAGAGAAAATTGAAGCAAGATCTCATGGACCAGTTGCTTGGTTCTAGACCTAAAGCAAGATGCTTCACACAAATCAAGGAAAAAGTAGATAAATTGGATGACAAATGCAGGTTCATAGTAGATGTTTGGACACCAATCAGAGGATACGAGTTGTTCAATTTACATTACCATAGGAGAAATCATTTCAAACTAGTATGTAACCCATGGAGGGTCAATTTGGGAAAACTGGTGTGCCCTAATGTTTTCGTTGATGTCGAATTAGTAAAATTGTTAGTTGGTCATTATAACCTAAAGAATAAGGCTATATGTGATTTATCAGGGAATCCATTGATACATATATCTGAGAATGCAATAAGTGAGGTTTTAAAATTGGAAGGAATATGTAGTGAGAAGATACTAAGTGAGGAGGTCGATAGTGAATTCAAAAGAATGGATACCATTTACAAAGGCTAGAGATTTCCCTTGCATAGAATTAGGTGTCATGGAAAACCTGCTTCGATGGAAGAAAGTGAGGGACCATCATTTCATGTGGATCTCTTCGAACCCTACCTGAAGTACACTTATTTTTCAGTGGGGCGGGTATTGGGTGTTGGGTCTCAAAACGTAGGTTTGAACCATGAGAGGTTGCCAAGCTCTCAAAATATTTTTGGCCAACTAACAAGGCCAATTGATGCAATTGTACCTTCTTCTCTTTAGGCTCTGCAAAACCTAGGTGGGTGCACCTATCTGTATGTTGCAGATTTAGGATGTATTTCCTTGTGAAACAATCTATCCACAATGGCAAAGGGAAGTGGATAGATAAAATTACTACAACTACTCCTACTCCTACTGCACAAATGAAAGGTTTTTTGAATAAATTGTTTGATATGGATTTTTATCTCTGGGTTATGGCAGATCAGTGCCTTCTATCCACATGGGAAATGGAGTCAAAATGATATGTGTTTCCTCTTATTGGCTTAACTCTAGTTGTTAGGCACTCTGAAAATTCTATGGATGGCATAAAAATTCACTAAGTCTATGACTTGCATAAACAATGTTGGAATGTTTCTCTATCAGGTTCTTCTTTAACTATCCAAAATAAATCTTAAAACCACTGTGATTTATTAAGAGAATTTAATTCTGACTTGCATACACCAATTAATCAAATCACACAAAATGGAATATATTTTGATAAATCAGGGAATATGTTTGATATGCTAATTTAAATAATTAAAAGACCTCAAGTTGGAGACAACCGAAATAAAGAATATAAATTGATGCAACACAACAATTGAACACCAAAGAGAAATTCACCATTTTAAAACATCAGTCTTCATTGTTTTTGCTTCAAGAAAATTTTGTACATTATTTCCATCCCAGTCCCTTCTCGGGAAAAATCTCCCTCCTACAGTCTAACTACTGCTTTCTATCCTCTACTGTCTCCCCTCTCAAACCACTATGATTTTTTACAAATATTTATACAGTATATTCTAAGCATTGCAAGCATTCATTTTTGGTTACACCTGCTTCACATTTCATGGAAAAAATTAAAACATTTAATTATATTTCCTTATCAGTAAATTAAATGTTTTTTACATAGTCTCGCTTTTGATTTTCTCACTTTATACCTTTTATATTTCCCTTGCCTCTATTTACTTTACTCCTCGTGGATTTCTTTATCCCTACTTCTCTACCATGGTCACACTATTCGTACCTCGTAGTATAGTGGTATTTTGACTTTTCCACAGCCTCCACTTTCATCTCTAATCACCGCGACAGTTATCTCCACATCTACCGTGCTACCGCGGGCTTCCTTTTGTCGAACCATGGTATCGTGGTGTCAAATTTTTTTTGTCACCTCCCTATCTTTGCTAACCTTTACCGCGATTACCATGGTGTATGAAATGATAGCCGACAGTAACATGGTATAGTTTCCTAACAGTCGCTTCGCCGTTGACTTACCGCCACTGCGCTACCACGGTCACTGGCTTGACCACTAGCATTACCACGATAGGACCTTGGCTACCTTCTCTGACCACTCGCCACCGCCTTCGCCGGTTGTTAACGGTTTAGAGCGCTACCATGGTCAATGAATTGACTGTGCACGGTAGCGTCGTAAAAATTTCATGCTCATTTCAAACTGCTACTGCTATACCGCAAGCCCCTTAGTGGGAAGCCATGGTAAAGCGGTAAGTGACATAGAATGTGAATGTAAAGGTAGCGGTAAGGGTACAAGGCATATATAAATGGAAAGAATAATTTTTTAATGGAAAATATAGAAAATGAATGGGATTTAAATGGGAGTAAAGTGGTAAATGAAATATTATGAAAAGATAGGAAAATGTAGGGTAAAAATGAAGAGAATCCCTTAAGTTTTTAATGGAAAATATTAAATTCAAATGGGAAAACCTTAGGGTTTTTCATGGATTTTTTTAGTCCTAACATTGGTAATGAAATTCCTAGAGCATATGACAGTTGTAACCATGGTGATTGCTATGGATGTTCAATATCATAATTCTAGGTCTTTTGATTATGCTTCACATGTGTTTAAGGAGATGGATGCAGGGCTGATGGAAATAAAGAATGGAGCCTTTGTCTTGCACCTCAAGAATTATTCATTGTTGATGCAGTTGGTGCTATATTTTGGATAGGAGTAAGGATTGTGGCCCCAGGAGCTGAGGATTTCACAATCTGATAAGGAAGGTAGGCCATTGCCTATTCAACTATGGACTGATATTTGGGATAGCAGGTTCGCTAATTCTAATTTCTCGCATTTTAAAGATTACTTTCTGAAGCCTTTATATAGATTTTTTAATCATCCTTGTGATTATTCCTTATTTGAAGAAATAAAGAGGTTTCCTAGGCCTAAGGATTATAATGGACCAATCAACCACAACTGAGGTAATTGGTATTGTTTAGAAAATGCCACTATGATTAGGGTTTATGGTTTTGAGGATACACCATTCATTTTTCCTAGAATAGTCCCCGATAGAATTGCATACTTAGAGATTGTTAGGAAAATGGATTTCTCCAGTGTAATGAACTTAAGTTCATATGGGAAGTAGGATTTTATACCAAGTAAACTGTGTTTTGGTGATTTTACTGTGTTAGCAAATGAGGGCTACAATTTAATTCTGGATAGGTTATTGCATTACAACATGAGAAGAGCGCCATCAAGAAAAAACTTTGATCTAGAGGGATATATCCATTCTGCCAGACAAAGGATAAATTTTGGAGGGTACCAGCATGTACCCTATCAATCTGATGACATAATTAGAAACCTGGAGGAAGAAGAAGCAGAAATGGTGATTGAGAAACATGATCAAGAGTTGGTAGATTCTAAGTTGTTATCCTCCATTAAAGGAGTATTGGAAGCTGACAGGCCATAAGGCCCATCCGGGAAGGTATTAAAAATAAGGACTTAGGATTATACCTATACTGCTAAAGAAACAAATGTTCAGGGAACTATGGATGTGGATACGAGACATGAAGATTATAGATCTTTTACAGAAGATGATGAATTTGTGAAAACCTCAGAGTTCAAAACATTTTTATACAAACAAAAAGGAAAAGAAATAAGAGTACTGGTTGAAAATGTCACACCAGGAAATGAGGACCAATTGTTAAAGAGCTTAAGGGATGAGGTGGACAAAGTGATGAAAAACATGACCTCTGAAAAGGGAAGAGAGATGTTAGAAAAAGCAGGTGTTATGATTTTCCTAAGGTTGGATCTCAATTCTGCATTAGTTTTTGACAGTTTCCTAAAGGACATCAATGCTACCCACAAGCTCAACATAGAGAAGGTGACAGAAGTGTATAGAGGATAAAGATACAATCCTAATGATGAAACATTGATGATTTGAGCTTTGTATCCCCCTCACAAGAAGTCAATTGTCATTGATACTGAGAAGGCATTTAGACATGTCATGACTTTGAAGGCTAGAGAGGCTGATCCTATTGCTACTACAGAAATTGGGATCAATATAGCGAAGTTGAATAAAGCCCAAATCCAAGCATTGATTAGAGAGAGAGAAATGTACAAAACCAATAATGAGAGAATTGTGAGAGAGAATGAACGTTTAAAAGAATTGGTAGGTGTTGTAACAGGGCCAACAAAAATTCTCACCCAAGGTGAAGGTTCACAGGAAAGAGACCATTGGGAAGGGTCAAGTGCATACTCACAAGGGAAAGTGGACACACTCACTGCAATAATCAAAAAGAGGCAGGTTGTTTTAAACACTTGGTTAAAAAAACTTTGTGGAAAACATTCACAATATGTGGATGATATAAAAGAATATAGAAGAGTGGATGATAGAATCCAAGAGAGAATTGAGGAGATGAAAAGGGGTACTCCTAATGTTGCAGGAATTGAAAATGCTAATCTTATCATGGATAAGCACAAGGAATTCTTTGAGGAATTACAAGGGGATGTGCAGGGATTGAAAGAAGCCGCTAATGATAGATTAACTAAGTTCTCCGATGATGAAGGAAAATTGAAAGAAGCTACTACATGGAAAGGCGAATGTGAATCAATACTCCAAGAGATATTGAAGACAACCACTGCAAAATACATAACGTTGGATGAAGCATGTGAGCAAAATGAACGAATGATGATGATGGAGATCGTGATCCACGATGTGTTTGGAGATGCAAACACACATAAGTGCTAGGATTATACAGAGCACATGTCTGTAGTTCATTTGTGGCTTAACATAAATTAGTTATTGATAAACTTGTTAGAATTTTATGCTTAAAACTTTTCGAAAGGACACGTCCTTTTGCGAACTAAATTTATAAATATCCGTTGTTGGGATAGTAGATAGGAGGTAGAAGATAGAATTAGAATAGGATAGACTACTATAAGCACTATATTTTCAGAATGATGACATTCAAGGAGACTATGTTTAATGTGTGAATTTTGGAGAAGATAATGAAAGACTGTTGATTTAGTGGCTCCATTCTGGTATCAATTGTTTGTTGGATTCCTGCGATTATTTGATTGTCTCCAATTTGATGTTTCTTGATTGTTTAAATTGAATTATCAACTATATATTCAATTTATCAATGCACATTTGTTGTTTCTGTGTGATTTGGTTTATTCGATTCTTTAATAAAGAATTAAATTCCTTTCAATCAATTACAGTAATATGGGAATGTTATTTGGATCAGTAAGAAGAATTAGATAATTAGATTTGATATTCTACCTCAAGTAGAGTTTATCAATTACATCCTTGCATGTTTATACCAGTTATAAACTCATAATTATATGCCAAATAATTAAAGAACTTTCTAGATAGAAACCACTCATCAA